>ML292692.1:0-19959 GCA_005239495.1 Nicotiana undulata | reverse complement strand
GAGTTTGATTAAAAATAAAAAAAAAAGAGAAAAAGAGGAAAGGAAAAAAGACGTGGGGGGGGGGGGGGGGGGGGGGTGGAATCATTATCCATCAATGAATTGGTTATTTTGGAACATTAGGGGATTGAATAAGAGATATAAGCAGAGAGAAATAAAAAAGTACATCAAAGATAAACATATCAAGTTGGCTGGGATAGTTGAAACAAGGGTGAAAGAAGGTAATGCAGGAAAAGTGGTTAATAGAATAGTACCAGGCTAGAATAAAATAACTAACTATGAATATGTTGTGAATGGGAGAGTGTGGATTGTTTGGGATGGGCAAATGTATGCAGTGCAACAGATAGACAAGCAAGATCAGTTTATTCATTGTGTAGTTACTGAAAAACAGAATGGGATGCAATGCTATCTAACAGTGGTGTATGGGCATAATACTGTTGAGCAAAGAGGTACTTTATGGGAGCACATAAGAAAGTTAGCACAAAGTACAAAAGGCCCTTGGTTGTTAGGGGGAGACTTTAATATTATTCTGAATAGTCAGGATAGAGTATCTAAAGTGCCCGTGAAAAATGTTGATATAAAAGGTCTTGCTGAGCTATGTCAGGATATTGGAATTGTAGAACTACCATGGAGAGGTGACTATTACACATGGACTAGCAAACAAATGGGAGATGAAAGAGTATGGAGTCGTATTGATAGGATGTTTGCGAATGATGTTTGGATGATGAATTATAATCATCTGAATACTGATTATGGAGAGACTTATATTTCTGATCATAATCCCATGACCATTACTTTAAGGCAGCAAAGGATCCCAACTAAGAGCCCATTCAGATTCTTCAATATATGGGCAAGCCATGAAGATTTTGAAAAGATAATCAAGGAGGAGTGGAGTAGAAACAGAACACATGGTAAGATGCAAAGCAAATGGTACAAACTCAAAAGTATGAAAAAGATGTTTAGGCAGTTGAATGCTAATGAATTTAAAGGAGTGACTGAGAATATAGAACAAGCAATGAATACTATTAGTCATATCCAAAATCAAATACAAGCCTGCTATAGTGACTTGTTGCAAGTTCAAGAAAGGGAATGGTTGCAAAAGTTGGAAGACTGGTCAATGGTGGAAGAGAAGATTTTGCAGCAAAAAGCAAGAGCAAATTGGATCAAATTAGGTGATGGTAACAATAAGTTCTTCTCAGCAGTCATAAAGGAGAGACAACAGAGAAAGCAGATCAATGAACTTCAGACACTATCATGTAATACTATAATTGATCAGGCAGCTATAAAGGAGGAGATTGTCTCATTTTACAAAGGTCTAATGGAAACTAGTGCTCATAGTCTTCCAGTTGTGGATATGGTAGTAATGAAAAGAGGCCCAACACTAACACAATAACAACAATAAAGTCTGAATGCTGATGTAACTAAACAAGAGATAGATGAGGCTCTGAAGGGGATATGAAGTGATAAAGCTCCAGGCATTTATGGGTATAATGCAGAATTTTTCAAGAAGGCATGGCAAGTAATTAAAGAAGATGTGTATGCAGCAGTGAAGGAGTTATTTCAGATAGGGGAAATGTATCCAGCAATTAACTGCACCACCATCACTTTGCTGCCTAAGATTCCCAATCCAGTAACAGTTAGAGATTTTAGACCTATTTCTTGTTGTACTGTGTTATACAAGATTATATCTAAAGTAATTGTTGGTAGACTTCAGAACATCATGATATATATCATATCTGAAGCACAAGAAGGCTTTATCCCAGGGAGGAAAATTACATAAAATATTATCCTTGCACATGAGTTAATTAAAGCATACAACAGAAAACACATCTCCCCTAGATGCATGGTGAAAGTTGACATGATTAAAGCATATGATTCTGTTGAATGGGTGCATTTGGAGCAGTTTTTAAAGTACATATGCTTCCTAACAAAATTCATCAACTGGGTGAGGACATGTCTATCAACAATGAGCTACTCAATTATGATAAATTGAGAATTAACAAAACCATTTGAAGCTGCTAAAGGTCTCAGGAAGGGGATCCTATATCTCCTTTTTTGTTTGCAGTTGCAATGGAATATCTAAGTAGTCTACTCAAAGAACTAAAGCAAGCAAAGGAGTACAGGTTTCATCTCAGATGTGGTAAGCTGGATATAACTCATCTCAGTTTTGCAGATGATCTGCTCATGTTTTCTAGAGAGGATAACAGATCAGTGACCAAACTTCATGCCTATTTTCAACAATTCTCTGTAGAATCTGGACTACAGGCCAATCCAAGTAAAAGTGCAATTTATTTTGGAGGTGTTGAGCAGAATGTTAGAGGGGAAATTCTGAATAATACTGGATATACATTAGGGAAACTCCCTTTCAAATATCTAGGTATTCCACTGGATACAAAGAAGTTAACAGCCCTACAATGGCAACCATTGATTGATAAAATAGTGGCAAGGATCTCCTCTTGGACAGCTAAGAAGTTGTCCTATACTGGAAGAGTGCAACTAGTTCAAACAGTAATATTTGGTATCCAATCTTATTGGTCCCAAATATTTATTTTGCCAGCTAAAGTGATGAAGCTAATAGAGTCATACTACAGGAGTTACATTTGGTCTGGATCCAACACAATTACAAAGAGAGCATTGACTGCATGAGATAAGATGTGCCTACCAAAAGCTGCAAGAGGATACAATATGCTGAATCTCATAGTTTGGAACAGAGCTGCTATTACTAATGTTTACTGGGATCTGGCACAGAAAAAGGAATAAGTGTGGATAAAATGGATACACTCCTATTACATAAAAGGGCATAACATTCTGGAAATGAGGATACCTCAGCAGTCAAGTTGGATGGTTAGGAAGATTATAGAGGCAAGAGAGGTAATTCAACAACTACCAACAGTAAAGCAAAACAAGAGCATTACTAAACAAGTCTATCTAAGCATACTGGGAATTTATAACAAGGTGGAATGGAGAACCTTGATGTTCCAAAATGAAGCTCGACCTAAAGCAGTGTTCACTATGTGGATGCGATGCCATGGGAGGCTGATGACAACAGACATGTTGACTAATTGGGGAATACAAGTGAACCAAAAGTGTTGTTTATGTGAAAGTGCAGATGAATCACACTTGCATTTGTTTAGTGAATGCAGCTATGCTAAAACAACATGGTGGAGGCTTTTGCAATGGGTTGGTAATCCTGGGAATACAGTTCATTCAGGGGTGCAGATGATGGCAGGGGTGATACAACAAGCTAAAGGTAGATCATGTAAAGCCAAGGTCATGAAAATGATGTATGCAGAGTATATTCATGGGATATGGAAATAGAGGAATAGCAGAATCTTTGAAGGAAAATAAACAATTGCTGAGCAAATCGCAAGGGAAGTGGCATGTGTATGCAATATAAGAGCACGAGGATTAGTACGGGTGAAACTGCCAGCAATTGATATTTTGAAGCTAATGAAAAACTAGTCAAGCTTACTTATATATATGTCTTTATGTACTGCTCCTAGTATAGTTATAGAGATAGTTATATATAATGATTAAGCAAGTCGAGGATGACTTAGCTGCTTTGTAATGACTTCTTTGGTGATTAATGGAAATTATACTTACAAAAAAAAAAGAGGTTCTACTGTATATGCTTTTGAACATCATTTTGTACGCTATTTAATTTGACAGTAGCTGTGAACGTATTTACTATCTTGATTGATCATTAAAACATTTGCATAATACTATTACATACTACTGTAAGTGAATGGTAAATGTTTTGAATTTCGTACCTATATATTAACTTCAAATTATGGAATCGTCTTTGTGCGGGGCATTTGCATCTATACCTGTTTTTTGTGTCATGTTTTAACTTGTGCCCGCTTTGTAAAAAAAATGCAAGCGTACCCGTTTTTTTACATAACTTCAGCATACGGGGCTGAAGTAGCAAAGGCAATCACGCAAAACTTCAGCATTCTAGTAGCCGGGCCTGAAGTTCAGCTCTAGAGCTGAAGTTTTTGTTGTTGCAACTGGCAAAGTTTTTGTTTTGTAACTGGGGAACTTCAGCTCTAGAGCTGAAGTTTTTTTCTTTGTAACTGGGGAACTTCAGCTCTAGAGGTGAAGTTTTTGTCTTTGTAACTGAGAAACTTCAGCTCTAGAGCTGAAGTTTCCCAGTTCTATATTTGATTAATTTCAGCATGTTGAGCCAAAATTTTGTTCTATATTTGATTAACTTCAGCATGTTGAGCTGAAATTTTTGTTCTATATTTGATTAACTTCAGCATGTTGTACTGAAGTTTTTGTTCTATATTTGATTAACTTCAGCATGTTTCATGCTCTGGCGTTTTATGCTAAAGTGCCTGCCAGGGGAAAGGCTCTAGTGCCCACAGATCTTAGTATCGTCGTTCCTGAAGGAACCTATGTCTGTATCGGTATATTCTTTTTTTTTATCCACTTCATCATGCCAAACACACTTAAATAGAAAATGGAGAAGACGATTGTTACCAATTGCAAAAGAAGAGTCTACTTTAGATATGCATCTTAATTAGTTCATGATTTTGTAAAATGAATAAATACATATATTAGCCGAAAGATAGTCATTCTTAAAAGTCTTGAGGTTTCTCCTTCATTTGTTTGCTAGCTGAAAGCAACAATGTTGAAGTCATCGTTGTAGAAGAAGAAAGAAGAAAATGAAGGAGGAGAAGGAGGAGGAGAAAGGGGCTGAAGTTGTTTAAAAAGTGGGTACAAGTTAAAAGTTTTTAAAAAAAAATGGGTATAGATTAAATGGGGGCGACCAAATAAGGCGCCCCGTGTAATTTTTACCTGTGTGCGCTAACTATGCATGGATTAGCTTAATTACCCGTTGAAACTTCGAGTCCATTACTCAAATGGTCACTCAACTATCTTAAATTATTTCCTAGAGTCACTTTTCATTCGTTTGTAACAACAAAGTCATTGAACTATGTCTATTGCACTCAGAAGGTCACTCAACTAAATTTTCCTAATTTTGGATTGTCAAATACCTATTTTGCCCTCTAAATTATAAACATTTATCTTCTTTTTATTTTTTTTTAACTTTTTATATTATGATTTTTTTCCTTTTTAATATACATAATGACTTACCTATAGAATAAACAAAAAATATTATTTATAAATTAAAAAATAAAACTATTTAAGCATATATGCTTGAATAACAAAATAATGAGCATAGTAAAAAATTTAATTAAAATAATTTGTTAGTAATAATAATTTTAGTATTAACAACAAAAAATTATAAATTTAGTTACACAATTTAGGATGAAAGAAAATAAAGGTTATAAAATATATATTCGATGCACGTAATATAAAAAAAATTATTTAAATAAAGATATTTTTATAATATACATTATATATTCTTGAAAAATATGCTTCATTATATTATTATGTTTTTACCAATTTTTCGACTCACAAAGTTATGTCACCGGAAATCAGGGGAACTATCTATATAGGGTAAAATATGTTATGTTTGGTCGTGCATGGAATATATATAATATAATTGAACATAATTTTCAAGAATATATAATGTATTTTATAGAATACCTTTATTTGAATAATTATTTTTATATTACGTGCATCGAATATATATTTTAAAACCATTATTTTCTTTCATTCTGAATTGGGTAAATAAATTTTTGAATTTTGCTGTTAATACTAAAATTATTATTACGATTTTTTTACTATGCTCATTATTTTGTTATTCCAGCATTATAGATGTTTAAATACTTTTTATTTTTTTTAACTTATAAATAAATTTATTAATTCTTTAGGTAAGTCCATAATATAAATTAAAAATAAAATCATAATATTAAAAAAGTTTTAAAAAAATAAAAAGAAGATAAATATTTATAATTTAGAGGGTAAAATAGGTATTTGACAATCCAAAATTTAAAAAATCTAGTTGAGTGACCTTCAGAGTGCAATAGGCATAGTTCAGTGACTTTATTGTTACAAACAAAAGAAAAGTAACTTTATGAGATAATTGAGTGACCATTTGAGTAATTGACTCTTGAAACTTCAATATATAGCTCCAAGTCAAGTGGCGAATCTACCAAGTTAGGGATTCACGTGAGCTCAGCACCTTTTGTTAAGATTTTATATATATATATAAAAGATCGTGTAACAAGTCATAACTTCAAATTCTTGATCCGATTATGCTCTAATTGTTTTTTTTTTGTATTGCAAAATGGTAAAAGCTTTCAAGTTCAAAGTTTTTGCTGAAACAAACAAAATAGTAGAATACAGGTACGCGGATTCTGAATTATAATGCTATACGTAGTTTCCCTTTGTTATGTAATGCCGAAGACGACAACAAAAGCTTCTTGTAAAGAATTATAACAAAAGGAACAAAACTAAAGGGAAAAGAAAAGGAACATTATTAATTAGTAGAATCTTTTTTCGGTTTTAATATTTGTGTTTTTGGTTTTCCTCCACGGATTGACATTCAGTGTAAGCTAAGTTTAGATCAAGTTCTAAACCTTATTAAACAAACAAGATAATAATCAACTTTATTTGTGTAATTAGCTTGTTGGGTCGACAACAATCGAGGGGAGAGAGATTATCATTTTCTTTTTGTTTCACTGATATCACCATTATATTATTTTTCTTTTACAAAAATACTATGATATGAAGTGGACAAATAAGATTTGAATTAGCTCAAAACACATGAATGTTTTAATATATTAAAAATATACACCGTAGCAATAGTCAACTATAGTTGTTGAAAAATCTATTTTATTAAGAATATGTGTTTCGAGTAGCACTTCTTTTTCTCTTTGGGCACTCAAACATTAGCAATACATGTAATAATGCAGTATGTAATGTCACAAAATAATATTTTCTCCGCTCTAATTTATGTGAACTTATTTGATTGGACACGATATTTAAAAATTTGAGAATTTATATGCAATTTCGCTTAATCATAAAGAATTAGTAATATAATTTGGTAAAAATATTTTCTAATGTGTTAATTAATATATCATATTTAGGGACAAGTGCACAGATAATTATTCTCAGAGATGATATTTAGAGATTAGCCAGTATTTATTTTGTCATGAAAATTTTAAACTAAAAATTCTAACTTCAAGACAATTCAAGACATTTTTGTTTCCAAAAATTAAACTAAAAGACTGAAATTCAAACCACACTGACTAATATCTAAAAAGCATCACTTTAAAGTGGCTACCTAATGTCATTTCTGCTCATATCATATCTAAGCCAACAAAATAAAAATAAAAACATACATAAAGACTTTATGGGTTGATCCGTCAATTACACGACTCCCACTGTAATCTACACCAACAATTACTTTAATAATTTCTCAGAAAGGAGCTTGAATATTGAAGTTTTATACTATTACAAAAATGTTGTTATAAGCAGAGGCGGATTCAGGATTTTAGGTTTATGGGTTCTTACAAAAATTTCAAGTTAATATATAATACTAAACGGATGAACGGAGTGGATTCCAAACTAAATATTCTTATACATTTAATGGATTTTTCAATACAAATACAGGTTCTACGCAAAGTCTTCTGGGTTCAAGGAAACCTGGATCCCCTCTGGTTATAAGCAATAATTATATTTAAGATTTCTTGTTTAAGCAAACCCCAACAAAACAACACGAGTGACAGTGACATACAGTAATTGTATAGGCTCCTCATTTAAGTACATACTCTATAAGCTAAGCCCAAACAAAAACCTCATATTATTATCATTGTTTCTTTTATCTTAAAAGAAGTTTCTTTATTCTTGTTTTTTGTTTTCTTTTTTGAATTCTAAAACTTCTCCAGTTAGCAGACATGTTTAGAGTTGAAACCTTATGGAAAAAGAGGTTTCTCTACAATTTCAGACACAGCTCAAGCATTTTATTCCTATAAACACTTGTACAAAATCCAAGAATCATACCCCTGGAACTTTTTCAGCATTCAAATTCCAAGTTTGTAAATCTTTCAAGAATCTGTATCAAAAAGCAAAAGTGTCAAAAGGTTTTAGCAGTAAAAGATTTGAATTTGATGAGGTTGTAGTAGTGACAAACAACTCGGTTTATTGTGCTTCTCCTGGTTTTGTTCTTGATGATAAAATGGAGCTGGTTTTGAATGATGGAATAGAAGGGAATGTTGATGGTTTAAGTTCTGAATTCTTGATTTCTGAGGGAACTGTGAATGATGAACATAGTAGCTCTGAGGATTCATGTTCACCACCATCAATTGTTTGGCATATTAAGAAGAATGAGGAGCAGCATTGTTCCAATTCTGATGAATCTGAAGAAGTAGAGAAACCACAAATGGATAATAGGAAGTTAGCAAAACAAGGGTCTTGCTTATCAGGTATGTTTCTTTACGTATTCTCAGCTAGCATTTGGACGCAGACTTGGTTGAAATCCGGAAAAAAATATAGTAGTATTTGAAGTTACATTTAAAAAGGGTATTTGGAAGTTGTTGTTTAGACATGAAAACACAATTGAAGCTAGCGTTTGGATATAGATTTGGTTGAAATTTGAAGAAAAAAAAAGAGTTTTTGAAATTGTGTTCAAAAATAATTTTTGGAAGTTAGAAGTTGTATTTGTACCTGCATTTTTTTTTTTTAAAAAAGTTGAAATTTTGTGAGTGAAGAAAAGTTTTCACCCAAAAACCGGTTTAGGTTTTCAAAAAATTAATCATATTCTATGAACAAACAATGTTTTTAAATTTTTTTGAAAAAGAAAAAGAAGCCAAAATCTATGGCTAAACCGGAGCTAAGTTTTGGGAATGAAAACTTGAACTCCTATAACCTGTTTTTTTTTTTTAAATAAACTTCAAATTCCATATTTCAAGTTCAAAATAATATCAAATTATTTGAATTTTTTTTAAAAAAAATAAAATTTATGGACAAAATCTCTTTAATTCAAGAAATTGGGAAATTGGATTTTTTTGTGGTTTCTGTAGAGGTTGAGATGATGAAGGAAAGATTTTCAAAGTTGCTGTTGGGTGAAGACATGTCTGGTTGTGGAAATGGGGTTTGCACAGCACTTGTAATTTCAAATGCTATAACTAATCTATGTGGTATGTTTCCTTAATTTAATTCTTATCGACATTTAGTTTCATTTAATATGGGTTGGTTTGTTATGGTGTTTCTGTTTTACTAAATGTAAAGCTGTATTTTGTCTTTCTATTTTCTTTTTCTTTTTTTGCCCTTAGCTACACTTTTTGGGCAAATTTGGAGATTGGAACCTTTACCTACTGAGAAAAGGTTAATGTGGAGAAGAGAAATGGAATGGCTTCTATGTGTTAGTAATTACATTGTAGAATTGGCACCCTCTTGGCAGACATTTCCAGATGGCACTAAGCTTGAGGTAAATATATTTACTATTGTCTCTGAGCCGAGTGTCTCCCGGAAACAGCCTCTCTACCCCCTCTGGAATAGGGATAAGGTCTGTGTACACTCTACCCTCCCTAGATCCCACTGGTGGAATTTTACTAGGCTGTTGTTGTTTGTTGTTTACTCTGTCTTACAACAACAACCATCCACTATAATCCCACGAGTGGGGTCTGAGGAAGGTAGTGTGTATGTAGACCTTACCCCTACCTTGAGGTAGAGAGGCTGTTTCCGATAGACAAATTGTTGTTGTTGTTGTTCATTTATTCTTCCTATGTTTTGTTATAGGTTATGACTTCTAGGCCGCGGTCGGACCTTTATGTCAACCTTCCAGCACTCCGAAAACTAGACAATATGTTACTTGTAAGCATACACACATTCCTTTTCCTTGAGATTTCAGCCTTTTGCTGTTGAATGATGTATTCTAAACTCTCTTGCATCTTTCACAGGAGATTTTAGACAGTTTCAGAAACAATGAATTCTGGTATGTTGACCAGGGGATCTCAGGGGAAGACGCTGATGGATCGTCCTCTTTTCGAAATCCTCTCCCTCGTCAAGAGGAGAAATGGTGGCTTCCTGTTCCTAGAGTCCCCGTCGATGGTCTTAGTGACAATGCAAAAAAACAGTTGCAGCACAAACGCGACTGCACAAACCAAATCTTGAAAGCTGCAATGGCTATTAACAGCAACACCTTAGCTGAAATGGAGGTTCCTGAATCATATCTTGAAAATCTTCCTAAGGTACAATTTTCTTGCAGATAATGACTCTTACATATACGTAATGAAAACCACCATATCGGTGCTGATTTAGCGTTGTATTTTATCCACCTACAGAATGGAAAAGCTAGCTTAGGTGATCTTATCCATCGATATATCACCTCAGATCAACTTTCACCTGAATGTTTGCTTGACTGCCTTGATTTGTCTTCTGAGCATCAAGCATTGGAAATAGCAAACCGAGTAGAGGCCTCAGTTTACGTGTGGCGCAGAAGAACTCACCCAAAATCCTCAAATAATATGCTCCGATCCAATTCAAAGTCCTCGTGGGATATGGTTAAAGAGTTGGTGAGTGATGTTGATAAGAGGGAGCTGCTCGCCGATAGAGCTGAAAGCCTTTTGCTTTGCTTAAAACAACGGTTTCCTGGTCTTCCTCAGACCACCTTAGACATGAGCAAGATCCAATATAACAAGGTCTCACTTGAAATCAACTCACCCTTAATCTTTTGTCATTTTGCCAATGATAGTAATAGACATCAGTACTACTATTATTGTCTACTCCATGTTTGACAGTTTTAATGATGTTCTCAGGATGTTGGTAAATCAATATTGGAGAGCTACTCAAGAGTTCTTGAGAGCCTGGCATTCAATATTGTGGCTCGTATCGATGACCTTATTTACGTGGATGATTTGACAAAGCACTCGGATCAATTTGTTCCAATCTCCAAAGTAGGCATCATTGCTCATAAAACTATTGGAACTCCACTCTCACTGCACGTCTCGGGTAGTCAGATCAAAGCTCCTTTCACTACACCAATCTTCTCGCCTTCCCAGCATATTAGTCCAGTAAAGGGAGAAAGATCACAGTTTTCTCAGTTTGGTTTTGGTGTGAAAAAGATGTTGACTGACTATTGGAGTGTTAGTGATTCTAAAGGGAAGGACTTCAGTAATGAACTAAAGAGATCAGATTCATTTTCGAGCACAGGTCAAGAAGTTTCAGCGACAACATCAGTAGGCTCCTCTGAATGTTCAAGAGAAAATGTCAGCCCATTGACACATGACTCACCTGGACAACAGTAATAAATCAACACTAAAAATTGCTCTTTATCACTGATGATAAAGAATGAGTTGTGTGATATAGATTGTATATGTCTTTGATGATCTTCTCTATTTCTTGCAACAATTCTCTGTTATGCAGTTTTATCATTTTCTTACAGGCCTAATCTGATGGCAATTAAGACATTAGAATGTATAAAGCTATATTGATCGTCGTCGTTACCATGTATATTTATCAGCCAGTGCTACCTAAAAGTATTTTTGTCCCAGAAATGCTATTAAAGATTTCTTTTGTACCAGTATTTTGTTACAGAAAAATACGCTGGTTCAAATAAAAGTGTGCTTTGTAGCAAAAACAACAATTAGAAGGGGCATTCCGAGAATTGAACTCGGGACCTCTCGCACCCTAAGCGAGAATCATACCACTAGACCAAATGCCCAAGCTTGTGATGTAAACCTGTTTATAATCAATGATTGTTTACTAACACCATCGCACTTACTAAAGAATTTTACTGCACACACCTTTTACTGCTAGTATATTATAATATTTGCTTCTATCAAATTAAGAGGCCGTTTGGACATAAGAAAATTTTCTTTTATTCCAAAAGTTTTTTTTGAAAATAGTGTTTGGTTATCAAAATCTTACAACTTTTTTCTATCTCACTTGAAAATACATTTTCAAATTTAAAAAACTGGTGAGAACCAACTTTTCAATTGAAAATCGGAAGGTTGTTAGTTTATAGTTGCAAAATATGTTGAAAAAAAGATATTCAAATATGTTGCAATAATTATAATCAAACACAACTTAATCTTCAATTTAAATTTTAGCGAAATTTCAAATTTGAAAAAAAAAATTAGAATTCATGTCCAAACGCCTACTAACTTTTACTGATTTTCTTTATATAATACTTTCTTATACTAAAAGCATCCGGCTCTTGCGTGTGACAGGAATTGGAATGAGATGATTTTCTCCCCCAAAGTGTTCAAAGCGTAACTGAATTCCGTTGCTCTGAGCTAATTCTGAAATTTGAATGAGCAAATAATATTCTAATTGTAATTTACAAAATATGCTAGCAAATGGTCTAAAAAAGTTTTAAGATCGAAATACTCATCATTCAAAAATGGGCCGTGCAATGATAAGCCTCAGTTTTGATATTTATAACACGTAAGGATAAAGCTTTTTCATGTTTATCTCAAAAGGGAGGTAATTTTATGCTTAAATATACATATGAATGAAAATATCTTGCATATAAAAGGTTTGGAAAGTCATCTTTAGTATTATGAAACGATAAAAGGAGAAGAAGAACATTGCAAATAGAAAAGTAGAAGGCAAAATATATAAGTTGTCACTCGAATTATGACTTAAATCCATGTTATACACTTTCTGAGAACGAATATTATTTTATATACCCAACATTTTCAAAGTGTATCTAAGACACATCACTTTTTTCTTAACCGGTTCTTCAGAATATGTGTAATATTACGCATCAATCAAACAGTGATATGTGTCATTTAAAAAATAAAATAATTATTACAATTATACCCCTCATCTTTCTCATCTAAACTTACCCTGGCCGTCTTCCTCCTCTCTCACCATCAAACACCACAGCCTCTTCCTCCACCTTTTACTTAATAACAAGTCACCATTAACTAACAAAAATTACCAGAAAACACACCTAAAACACCACCTTTTCCGCTGAAATTAATTCAAAATTTGTTAGCCCAGATCCAACTCATTTTTTATTTCACTTATGTAAATGTTTGACCGCCATTAAATGCCATCGCCACAAGTTAGCTATTTACAAAATATCCATTAATAAAAATAAAGAATGTGCAAAAGCTTGGGCTAAGCTTTAATGATTGGAATAAATTTCGGAAAATTCTCGTTTCCGAAAAATTCGACTTCGCCATGGGTAAAGCTCAAGTTAAGCTTCTCTGCAACGATAAGAAATATGAGAAATTGTGGTATGTCTATTTGAGAAGAAGGAGATTAGGTGGCGGAGCTCAAGGAGTAGCTATGGCAGAATTTTAAAAAAGTAAGAAGATGACTCAATTTAAAATTTTAAAAAAACTAAAAAAACTGACCTCTGACACAAAATTCTTCTGTTCACGCGACTCATTCGTTGGGAAAAATACGCACTATCCACGTGGACAAAGTAGTGTGTATTAGATACACTTTAGAAAAGTTGGGTGTGTAAAGTAATATTCGTTCCTAGAAAGTGTGTAATAGGGATTTGGGTCATAATTCGGGGGGTAACTTATGTATTTTGCCAAAGTAGAAAGAAAAGTTTTTTATTGATTTGGGATGAATTACAATGGAATATGACCCTCTATTTATAGGGAAAGAGCGACTTAGGCCGCATTTGTTTGCACTTAATAGTGGTCTGAATCTTAATCATTCAGATCTCAGACATTAAGTATTTTTTTTAAAGTCTGAATCTTAATCATTCATATCTTAATCATTAAGTTTGTTTATTTTTTTACTTCACAACCACTTAATGGGTCTTAATACGTTTGTATGATTAAGATCTATAACAAGGGCTTAATTTTATTAAGATGCTATCATTCACATTCATTATTAATTGTCACCACCTCCTACCATTATCAACTATTATCATGTCACGCACCACAACCACCTCCTCCTCCTTAATCATAGCGGCCACCAATATCAACAAACACCACCCAGAATCCCCATTACCCTCACCACCATCATTCTTTATCACAACCACAAACTAATCTACCTTAGCTACCACAACTAACTACCCCATAACCATTAACAATCATAGTCGGCACCACCCACCATTATAAACTACAACCACTTTCCTCAATCACAACCACCACCAACCACCATTATTAATTACTACCACTTACCACCTTCATTCTCAACCATAATCGACATCACTACCAATTACCATTAGCTACTACTCAGAATCACTACCATCAACCGAAATCACCATCAACCACCGCATCTAATCGGCATTCACAAGCACCGATGTTAGTCATCAGCACCACTAACTACCATATTTTAAAAATTATATAATTTATTGATAAAATATTAGATTAATTAGTATTTTATTTGAATTTTATGTTTATTAATTTTTAAATATAGAAGAAATGTATACATTCAGATGTTAAAAAATAAAAAGTCTTAATCATTTAGTATTCAGATCTTAATACACATCTTAATATTCATATATGTATTCAGATTCAGATCTCTTAATCTTAATGCACATCTTGATATTCAGATGTCTATTCATGTTCAGATGTATTAATCTTAAACAAATAAATGAGGCCTTAGCCACCAAGTAAAATACCTAAAATCTCTCTAAAATATAGACATTCACCTTAAATAAAATTTTATTTATAACACTCCCCCTTGAATGTATGTTCAACAGATAATGTGCCTTGTTAAAACCTTAATTAAAATAAACCCCATTGAGAAAAAATTTTAGGTAAGGAAAAAGAGTACACATGTTTAGAATTACGCTTTTTGATTGCCTCTTTAAAAACCTTGCAAGGAAAACTCAGTTGGACAAAATATTGTAAGAGAAAAAGAGTACAACACGTACCAACTCCCCTGATGAGAGCATCAATTCACATCCTTGAGCCTTCGCATCCCGATCTTGTGCACCATCTTCAAAAGATCGTTGGTAGAGATTTGATAAACAAATCAGTCATATTAACTTGAATGAATATGTTGCACCTTGAAATCATCATTCTTAGGAGATATGTAATGTCTTCATAAAATGCCGTGGAATGGCCTTTTCAATATCTCCATAGAGATTCTCGCTATCTTATTGTCATGCTTATAGTTATAGCAAGATACAAATGTGCATAAATTACACTTAAGATATGGTACTTCAGGACCAAGACTTGATGCTTTAAACGATTTAAATCCTTCAAGGATTGTCATATAAGTTAAGACATATAAGCCATAAAAATAGACTTCAGGTGAATATCAAGTTTTCATGTCATGATAGACATATAAGATAGATAAAAGTGATTGCACACACTATTGACTTTATACTTTCAAGTGTTTGAACTGCAGGTTCCAAAATTACTTGTCTTTCATATGAAACCAATTCTAACATATATATATAATTTAGATGTAGTCGGCGAACATTTTATATCGGTTCCAACCTCCTTTTTTCATAAAGACATAACATAGAAATCTCTTTATTCATATTTTCAGGTACTTAAACCTCTCATAGGATTTATTAAGTGTTATGTCATGTGATATTTTAGATCACTTGCCTCCTTATTATGATCATTTGCTTATATTCTTTATCAAGAAGTTCATTTGAAATCGATTTGTCTATACGTTTAAGCGTACCATAGACTTTGTCCTTCTAGGACTTATTCTAATAGGAGAATTTGCAGTGATAATATAGTTAATTTCTTTGGGTCCGCAAATACGTCTGGCATGCTTTGCAATATATTGCAAATGAATTATCTTTTTATGAACTTCAAGTTTGTATTATCTTATTCGAGGATCTAGATGTAGAAATGATAATTCATTCAACGTAATGTTTTCTCAACTGTTTATCATGTCTTCCCCTCATGTTAGAAATACTAACTTGCTTCCAAAACTTTGAAAATCCATCTTTGTGCATTATGGTGTTAATCAAATATACACTGCACATCAATAATAATAATAATAGGATTAAATTATTTGGTTCTTGACCATGAACAACTTGTAAGGGGAGAATGTAATATACGTTATAACATATATCAAACTGATAAAGATAACTTTGTTCTCATAAGCAATAGCTTAACTATTAAGTGGAGGCACGTAATAAATCTTTTCGCTAAACCAGTTGTGATGTAACCAATTTATCAAGATGAACTGTCTTGAATAGAAAATCTGAAAATTATGTCTAAATTAAATTATTGAGTAAGTTACCTCGCAAACACCAGGTTGCGGGTTAATAATAATCGCACATGTAACCATCTCATAGATGCATCTTATGTGGTATACATGGCAGGGGAATGGTACCATATTAACCTTTGATATTTCCAGCATTCATGGGATTCAATCCCAATTTTAGTTGGTATATTAATTAATGAGAACAAGCAACATAAGAAAATTCGTAAAGAACTTTCTAGTTCTTTAATACTTACTCGTGTGAATTCTCTTTTATTTTTGCACATCATACTTAAATTGACATGGCTAAACCAATTATGCCAACTGAATAAATTATCAATATTGATAAACTTCAGGTTTACGCCACAGCGTGTGCAATTATCAACAAACTCCAAGTTTATTATGATATGAATTTTTATATCAATAAAATTTCTACTTTATTGTGATATTTTTTTTGTGTGTAGTACAAACTGGAGAATAAAGTAGGTAACTTTTTAACATACATATTACTCAGCTACAAGTTGTAGTAATAAAAGATATTAAATCTTTTCTTTATTTATAGGCTCAATATAACCAACTGCTTCCGCAAATACTTTATAAACTAAATAAGTTTCTTTGAGACTTACTACGACACAATACTTTATTGGTAATCAATTGTGTTTCTCCAAAATAGTATAATTGGCTCTTCCAGAACTCTCAATTAATTTTGTACTACCATATATTCATCAATATCTATATGGTGAATATCTCTTTTAAAGAGAAAGTTATACCATTATGATCATGGTCAAAATTATATGCAAGATTTATTTGTTGCATTACTTTAATAATCACATTGACCAATGACCATTCATGCCATAATAATGACATTATTTTCTTATTTCATCTCAAACCTCCTTCTAGAGGTGAGTGTGGTATATTCATTACCACTAGCACGTTCATATTCTTCCAAGAATGAATATGTACTCATATATTATATGTTGTCACATTCACATTATAAATGAACCATAATCAACTATATGTGCTCTACAAAATCTCATGTCAAATCGATGACAAACATACTTTCACAAAGTGAAGGATAATTTTGAGAATCCTTATTGTTCCCATTACCACAATGATGACGATTATAATTTCGTCTATTACCACGTCCACGTCCATTGATACTTCATGGTAATAATTTTATCTTCTTTCAAACTTATTACATATTGCTACAACATTCTCTTAAGGCATTGAGAATGAAGCAAATTCAATGGGACGAGTTTTCACTTTTTGTGCTCACAATCATACATGAATTTGATCATGGCAAGACATAGAAATTTTACCACTTCGGGTGGTTATAATTTCTTATAAAATCCATTAGAGTTATAAGCAAGATTTATTGTCTTTCCTTGTGTTTAAAATTAAATTATAGAATTTCAAGAATTTAAAAGAGAAAAATAAAGTAAAATACTTACCTTAAATTCAAAATTTAATCATGAAGGAAGTTCATGGAATAATTGGCAATCACTATGCTCAATCCCAAAACTACTACTCAATTGGTTAGAGTCTCGTGCTATAACGTGAAATGAAACAACAAAAGAAGAAGAAGAAGAAGAAGAAGAAGAAGAATATTACAGAGAAAGAAAAAGAGGGAATTCTTATTGATTTGGGAAGAATTACAATGGAATAGGACCCCTTTATTTATAGGGAAATAGTGACTTAGCCACCAAGTAAAATCTCTAAAATCTCTCTAAAATATAGACATTCATCTTAAATAAAACTCTATTAGTAACATTTAGAATTATTTTCTAGTGTTTGGTTGAATAAAAAAAGAGTTAATATATGGTACTCGGACAAGGAGTAGTATAGGATACAAAGATAGTATTTGATGATATTTCTTACTATTAAAGGGTGCGAATAATAATCAAACAAAATGATTGATAAGAATGTTGAAATTTTTATAAAAGATTATGGCTTGTGTCTCCAAGTAAAAGGAAGTAAATTATTTTATAGTCTTGGTCGAAAATACTTTTCTCACAATTGAAAATAATAAAACACACAAATATTCAGTATTCCATCTCATATCATTATAAAAAGTATATTAAAAACATAAATCACTATCATCGTTAAGCTGTTCGAGTGTGATGTTATGTTGGAACTGAGTTTCCCAGTTTTATAAATGATAACGATAATCCACTAATCATTGACAACAGCAAGTCGTTGTAGTATAGTGGTAAGTATTCCCGCCTGTCACGCGGGTGACCCGGGTTCGATCCCCGGCAACGGCGTTCCCTTTTTATTTTTACTACGATTGGTTGATGTTTCCTCATTCCTCCAGGCACAAGTAGACAATTTGTTGTTCTATGAACTAGGAAACTTATCTCTTTATACAAAGAAAATGTGCCTTCTCTTCGAGTCCATTTTTGATATTTTCCTTCTTCCTTTTCTCCTCTTCTTTCTCTATTCGGGTTGAAAAGACAATCTTAATGCCCTGGAACTTTTGACTTTGGATTTCCATCCAGTAACTAATTTCAGTTTCCTTAGACATGGATGTCCATGTACGAATAAGTGGGAAATGTAGAAAATTCCAAACTTAAGAAGACCTAGTTTGTCTTTTTTTTTTTTAGCAAACAGAAAATAATTATATTAAAAATTACATAGTGTTTAGTACATTACTTCCATACCTTGCTTCACTTAGGACACATTGATTACCTAAGCTTGCTTAAACATTGCAAGTATCATAAGATAGATTTTTAACAAAAACAGATTGTTCTTCTAGTTCATTTCCCACAAAAAATTCTACATAAGAAGGCGGCCGAACAAATTGGAACTAGTTTGTCACTGGAGCAAATTATCGAAAACTGAATGAAACAAGTATAAAAGGAGCGGAATGGACATTGAGAATTTATACATCAACGTAGATGAAGGAACGCATTGTTGGGTTATTAAGCTTAATATAGATGGTGAATGGAAAATGGAGAGAAAATAAAATATTTGAGTTTCATTTGAGATTCCCTCCTTGATGAAGGGACATTGTCCCATATTGGAAGAGGAAGATGTTTTTAATGGGTATATAAGCAATTGCTCTTCTTCTAGCTCTTAAAGAGTTGAGAAGAAGACAAGCCTCGCGCCGTCGTCGTCGTCGCTCGGCTTCGGCTTCGGTCAAATGATTGATTATTTAATTTTTTGGACCAAATTTATTTGTTAATATTAAAGATTAACAGAAATGTTATTAAATATCCGTTTTAATAATAGAATATTAATATTAAATCCAACAATATTAATATTAAATCCAATTCCGTTATTACTTTTCCGTTTTTTAGTTTTGTAACTGAAAATTAACCTCCCTCTTCAATTCTCCCGGTTTATACTTGAGTAAATAGCCATTTATGTTATGGCATTTATGCTGTGACCGTTTTGCATAAACAACCATTCTAATGAGTTGCACCTCTTCAGTTTCAGCCCAACATTGGCTATAAATACAAGTCCATTCTCTCAGATTTTTCATACGAATTTCGGAGTTCTCCTCCTTTCTACTTGTCACGACCCAAATTTCCCTCCGCAGGGTCTCGTGACGGCACCTAGTCTCTATGACTAGGTAAGCCTAAGATGTGCAGAAATCAAAATGTAAAAACAACACAATAATAGAGGATAAAGCAAAAGCAATACTATTAAACTGTGCCGCTCGGCATTTACAGCTTTACTCTGCCCAAAACCCGGAATATCAACAACGTCACAAGATGTACACTATAGCTCTATACAACGATATTGGAAAGTATTTATGTCTAAGTACTATGACTATACTAGGATAAGGAAGGGGACTCGGAAGGTTCTGCGGACGCGGCAAAAATACCTCACGGTCTCCAAAAACTGTTGCTGCTCCTAACCTCGGTACTGCGTACTGGTACCTGGATCTGCACGTGGGGAAAACATGCGCAGAAGGGCGTGAGTACTCCACATTCGGTACTCAGTAAGTGCCAAGCC
>MDKH01004094.1:0-17148 GCA_005239495.1 Nicotiana undulata | reverse complement strand
AACTCCCCAAGAGTTAGTTGATGATCATCTTAGAGTCACCGTAGATCTCAAATTGTAGAATCTCATGTCTAATGCCATTTCGAGACCGACGATCAAAGCTTCGTACTTTGCGGCATTATTGGAACATGTTTAACCTAAAGCAAAGGAGAATGGCAAGACTTGTTTTATGGAGAGATCAACACAACTCCTACCCCCGCACCGTTACGACGTGCAGAGCCATCAAAGAACATTGTCCATGGTTGGAGTTCTTCAATGAACAAAACGTCTTCATCTGGAAACTCATCAGAAATATCCCATTTTGCTGAAATAGGGTGATCATCTAGAAAATTAGCTAGTGCTTGTCCTTTCACAGCCTTTTGAGGTGTGTATGTGATCTCATATTGGTTAAACAATATGGACCATCTTGCAAGGCGTCCAGAAAGAACGGTTCGAGTCATCATGAACTTCACGAGATCTGCTCGAGAGATGAGTTTGATGGTGTATGCTTCAAAATAATGCCTTGGCTTCTTTATCACATAAAGTAACGCTATGCACATTTTCTGAACAGGCGTATAGTTCAACTCAGCTCCTATCAGAGTCTTACTGAGGTAGTACAAGGCTTGTTCCTTTCCTTCCTCATTCTCTTGAGCAAGTACTACTCCAAGTGAACGTTCTTGTGCCACGATGTAGAGTATCAATGGCTTCGCGAGCATTGGCGCCCCTAACACAGGTAGATTCAGCAAGTATCTTTTGATGCTTTCAAAAGCATTTTGACATGACTGATCCCAATGAAAAGGGATATTATTCCTCAATAGATGATTGAAGGGCTGACACCGTCCCACCAGATTAGAGATGAACCTCCGGATGAATGCCAAGTTTCCTTGGAGACTTTGAAGCTCCCTCAAGTTCTTCGGCTTGGGAATTTTTTGAATGGCGTCAATCTTTGCGTGATCAACTTCAATTCCACGATGACGCACAATGAATCCAAGAAACTTTCCCGAGGTAACTCTAAATGCACACTTGAGTGGATTCATCTTCAAGTCGAATTTTCTTAACCTTTCAAAAACAATTTGAAGGTCTTCAAGGTGGTAACGTCTACTCTTCGTCTTCACCACCAAGTCATTGAAGTAGAATTCAACCCTTTTATGAAGCATGTCATCAAAGATATTCTGCATCGTGCGTTTGTAGGTGGCACCAGCATTCTTCAGACCGAAGGGCATCACTTTGTAGCAGTATATCCCCTTTGGAGTTCGGAAAGCAGTACACTCTTCATCTTTTGGAGACATTCTGATTTGATTGTATTCGTAGGACCCATCCATGAATGACATAGCTTCATGCCATGTTATAGAATCAACCATGAGTTCAATGATTGGTAGCAGAAAGTCATCTTTCGGACATGCCTTTTTTAGGTCTCAAAAGTCAACACAAACACATATTTGACCATTCTTCTTCTTGATAGGTACAATATTCGATATCCACGATGTGTACTTCACCTCTCGAATAAATCCCCCCTCGATGAGCTTGTTGACTTCGACTTCAATTTGTGGTACTAGATCGGATAGAAACATGCATTGTGACTGCTTCACACGGCGTGCTCCACTTTTTATCCCCAAAAGATGAACGACTACCTTAGCACTAAGACCAGGAATTTCTTTATGCGTCCAAGCAAAGACATCTTTGTATTCGCTCAATAACGGAGTATTCCTCCTCCTCTTGAGGCGTAAGAAGCGCACTAATGAAGGCGGGGCGTGGATCTTCCAGAGTGCCTAAATTGAGTTCCTTAAGCTCATCCACAGTTGATTGCGCCCGCCATCTTCTAGTTGAGGAGGAGCCTCGTGTACTTTATCATCAACGTCAAGGTACGGGCTATCTTCTACAGTTATGTGATAGGATGTTTCCACAAAGTCTGACTTTTCTCTTTGACTTCCTTGGATGGTCGGCATGGCTTCTTTCTATTTCTCTGCTTCTTTACGAGGATGTCAAGTGTAAACAATGGTTCTCCTTTTCACCTTCAGTGGACCATCTGTGGATACTGACAAAATAGACTTCCTCTTCATACGTGATGGGAAAGCACTACAGATTTCTTTGTCAGCGACAACTTCAAAATGATCCCACTCCTCATGGACTTGATCCTTATGTTTTGCCAGAATCTTTCTAGATGGTGACTTCCTTGTAGTTCCCAAGCGACAAAATACAGAGGTCTTTGAGGTAGTGGAAACTTCCTTTAGATGTTTGGAAGATACACATTCACCTTTGTGACTTAGCCTTTCAAACACTGAGACCCGAGGGGTTGAGCCTCCAATGCGATCAAACACTGAAGTTTGTTGTTTTGTTTTCTTGGCCTTAACTTCCTTCATCTCCTCTACCGAGGTGTATTGTGATGAAGATATCTCTTTGCTTCTCTTAGATAAAATTAGAAAAGGCTCTGCCAAACTGAATCCCAACCCAAACTTTGAAGTGGCGACATAGTGCCCTTGCTTTCTTAACTTTATTTGGGACTCATTGAGCCCATGTATCTTTTCACCAATGACTTCGCCTGTTACACCCCATGTTTTCGTACGTGAGAGTACATCGTAAGTCAGTTGATGTAAGATCAAAATAAGATTATATTTGATGGAATATAAAGTAAGTTAATCATGTTACATTGGAGGTTACAAATATTTAAGATCATTAATAACGAGTACCAAGAGGGTTGGAAAGTTTAGAAGCTAAACCAATTGAAGAAAATAAGTTTCGTCGAAAGTCGACGAGTTTGGAATGTTATAAAATGTACTTTAGGGTGAGACTATGGTTAATTACATGATAAGGAGGTTATGCTATGGATTAATTTTTATTGTATGATAGTTGTGTTCTACATTTTGAAGTCAAGCAAGTTTTGGAACAAAAGTCGGCAAAGGTCTTCACAAGTTACACTCATAATGTGCTGAAATTTAGGTCAAATGTAACTGAGCTTTTCTCCCAATATACTTGGAATTATTAGATGATATACCAACCAAATTTAATATCTATGAGTATAGTTTCCAATGCATTAAACCGTTCATCGATACGACATAGGAGTAGAGAGATATTTGCAGTTTCGCGAGACTGCGCAGACATCATAAGTGACAAGTAGGTGGATCACTAGAGCTTTTTGAGAAATACATTTCATGTGTTATATGAGGTCTTATTAGGACATATTATATACCAAATTTAAGGTATTTGAATTTAGTTTTCAACTCTCTCAACCGTTCATTCATACAACAACGGGATAAAAAGATATAAGCGTCGGAAGATGAACCAATCCTAGGGTGCCAAGCTAGCACCTCTTTGACTTTTCCAAACTTGATATATATAAACCTTAGGTCGGCTTTCTCTTCCTTATTCAGCATAAAACGACCAGAGAACACCCATAAAAATAACCTCAAGCTATCTTCTAGGGTTTCAAAGAAGAATATCATCCCGGTCATGAAATCGAGAAGTAATAACATCAAAACGATCCCTACGACGTAAGTGTCATTATACCGCCTCTCCTTTTTCTTTGTAGTTAGAGTTTTGGAAGTTACTTCATAGTTAAGAAACGTTTAATATCTGTATTTAAGTACTAAAATATCAAGGAAGGTTGATAAATCTGTTTCCTAATAGTTAGAACTCACGGGACGGTGATCGGAAGTCGTGAGTTCGAGTTATTTGACTTGTAGCGGACTGTTTTGTATTGCTGTTGGGCTGCGTGTTTTACTACTATTTTGTGGAGTGTTGGAGGATGAAGGGTGTGTAGAACACCATATAGATGTAAGGTTGTGAGCTGGTCGTTCGTTGTAACATTTCCGGGTCGGTTGACACGACTACGGTGGTCATCTTATGTATGAAGGGATTAGGTTGTGTTTGGACTGTTGTGGGAGGCTCAATATGATTATTATTGATGTTATTTGGGATTTTTGGTGATTTTTGACTTGTGTGAATTCATATATATAGGGGAGGTGCTGTCCGTTTCATCGTAAAATAGGTTGTGGTCGATACATAATAGTTATGACGCTTAAACGATAACGATAGTGTCATTTCTCTTATTGTAGATTAAGGAGTTGTGACATTTGCGTAGCTTGAGTTTGGGGCAGTATATACAAGGTATGTGAGGCTATCCCTTTCCTTCTTTTGCACGACTCCGATTGTACATAATGCAATGAACGAGCTTCCAAAGATACTCTACTCTTAGAAGCTAGCAGTACTTACATTGTTTCCCTTCTTATGGAACAATTGATGTTGAGGTTGCTTCTCTTATTCTTATGTTATCAATGTTGTTGGTACTTCCTGATTCTTATAAGATTCTTGATGAAGAGTTAGCCCTAATGATGTGTACGGAGAATATCGACCTTACATCACTCTGAAATGTTCAGAACATGATTCCAATGAGTCCTGCATGCATTATATATATGTATCCATTTTACTCTACCGAGCCGCGCTATAGTTGGTCGGGTATGGCACCTATTGTGCAACCACTGATCAGTTGGGTTTACCGAGTCCTCTTTGAGGCCGAGTATGATATGATGATGATGATGTCCACAAAGGCGAATGTTCTATGATGATGATGATTCCCACAAAGGCGGATGTTTAAAAAAGATTATGTGTATATATGCATCATGCATTTCATGTTACTGTCTCTTATAAGCACTCAGATGCTACAGGTTGTATCTCTTACATCTCTCTTTACATTAGTGTTCTTATTTATGCTTTCCTGCCTTACATACTCAGTACTTTATTCGTACTTACGTCCTTTTTATTTGTGGACGCTGCATGTCGTGCTAAAGGTCCTGATAGACAGGTAGACGTAGCTCCCCCACCATAGTAGGCTTTCCTGTTGCGGTTATAGGCGAGATCCCTTCTCCGGACTTGTCGTGGTCTTGGTATGCATTTTTTTATAGATGTTATGGGTATGTCGGGGCCCTGTTCCGGCTATGTTGCATTACTTATGCTCCTTTAGAGGCTCATAGACAGGTGTCGACTCATGTATAGTTTGGTATGACTTGTTGGCTAATTTTTGTTGTATAGTCTTTCATGGCAGGGTTGTAGCTCGTACCTTTTATGTAGTTTCTTAGCAATTTTGTCATCCCATGTGATGTATGTTCACTATCCATATATACCATTTTATTGATCTCGTTATCCCTTAAAGATAATAAAGAAGATTAGATAAAATGTACGTTAGTGCTCAACAAATATGGCTCGGGTGCTAGTAATGATCCTCCAGTTTGGGTCGTTACATCGCCTTTCAGTTCTCCTAGTCTTGATGGATTGCAGAAGTCGTAATCAGGCTTTTCAAGTAGTATGAAAGCCTTAGGATCAAAATTCCCTTTTATTTTATCAGCGTGGAGATTGTCTTTAGCAGACTCACACTTCACAGATGGGATTTGTGCAACTGGGACGGTCATATTCTCCTTCAAATCTTATATCGCTATGTGACTCATTTTCTTCTTTGCAGTACATTCTTCTAACAGAGGTTGTCCTTTCTTTCGACACTCATGCGGAACATAGCGAAAAACTAGATGCTCCTTATAAGTGTTTGTTTGTATGTCACCTTCATATGATGATAGCTTAACGGAGACTTCTTCAGTTCTCTTCTTAGACAACTTGGCGACAGTCCATTGAGCCTCATGTTCTTCTTTTGAATTAACATCAGCTTCGTCGACTGATGATGGTTTCTCCACTTTCAGTTCACAATAATCTAGGTAGAATTTTGCGTCTGCAAAGTATGACTCTATCTCGGTAAAAGGCTTGATGTCTGCATCAATTTTGACAATCTCTCCATACCTTCTGTACTTCATACATTGATGCAAAGTAGATGTTACCACCCCCATTCTCATGAATCCAAGGACGTCCAAGCAATAAGTTGTATGAAGTTTTAGCCTCAATGACATGAATCAGGTGTTTGACTTCATCTCACTAATGGATAATCCCACGCGGATCATACATATGGCTCGTTTTCCTCCTTGGTTGAAACCTTGGATTGTTAGGTTACTTTTGGATAGCTCACCGATAGAGATCCCAAGCTTTTTTAGCACTATCTTTGGCATGATGTTGACAGTCGAACCATCATCAACAAGTATGTGATTGAGATGTTATTCCCGAATGGCCCCTACAATGAACAAAGATCTGTTATGTGGCTTAGACCCCAGCAACAAGTCATCATATGTGAAGGAAATTATTGTGCAACATGTGGAAACTTTTCCGTTATCATGATGTTCTTGTGTTTTCATTGGAGCAAGCTCATCGTTGCTTTCCTTTGTTTCGTCAGTACTAGAAACTACATGAGTTGCACCAACGTGACCTCCATGAAGGAATTTTCCAGGAAATAATTCATGCAATGTGATGGGATTTCAGAACTTCGGCGATAAGACACCGTTAATCTTCTTGCTAATAGAAGATTTGATAATTCTCGGTGGTTGTAGCTTATCCAGATCGCTTATTTTTGCTCTTGTCTTAGGAAGTGGTAGCCTTAAAACTTCTTGATGTCTTCGTTTCTTATGAGTGACTAAAGTCCAACCCTCATCGTCTTTATCTTTGGATTGAGTGTCCAACTCTAGTGAACCTTCAAGAGTTTTCCTTGGAAGATCAACTTCAACGGGCTCGAGTTTTTAATTGTAAAAAGGAAGTGCTTTACGCGTTCTGCAACCTCGAACACTTCTTTTCTTTGAGCGCGATACTTGCATGATTTGCTTCTGCGGTTTCATCCATGTCTATGATGATCGTTCCTTCACTTACAAGAGTCATGATTTTCTCCTTCAAGACGAAGCACTTCTTTGTAGGGTGGCTAATGATGTGATGAAACTTACAGTATTTCGGATCGCCAACTTTACCAATTTCCTCTAGCTTTTTTGATTCAGGGAGATCGATGACTTTCTTGGCCAGTGATTCATCAAGGATTGTGGGTACGTATGAATCTCGAAATGGATAAACCTTTGCCCCTAATTCCTTCAATGTGGGACGACGTTTCTCCTCTTTGGGGTATTGACTTGGGGTTTTATCCTCCTTCACCTTTTGCTTGGTTGTGACTTTCCACAGAAGTTGCTTTCACCGCCATAGATTCTTTGGTTTGGTGCTTTGATGCAACATTTTTCTTGAACTCCTTCTGATCAGCAAATGGAGATTCCTTTCCCTGACTTGCGATGCTTAACTCCATGTTGTGCGCCCGCGTTGCAAGTTCTTCAAAAGTTCGCGGTTTGATCCCTTGTAGGATGTACAAAAGGCTCCAGTGCATTCCTTGAATGCACATCTCCACAGCAGATATTTCTGAAAGGCGATCCTTGCAGTCCAAACTTAACACCCTCCATCGATTAATGTAATCCACCAGGGGCTCATCCTTCCTTTTCTTGGTTCCTGTCAACTCTATTATGCTTACAGTTCTTCGGGTACTGTAAAACAATTGAGGAATTCCTTCTCAAGTTGCTCCCAACTATCAATGGACTCGGGCTCCAAGTCAATATACCAGTCAAATGCATTCCCTTTCATAGAACTAACAAATTGTTTACCAAAAGGTCACCATGCGTTCCAACATTGCTACAAGTCTCGACAAAGTGGGCAATATGTTGCCTAGGATTCCCTTTGCCATCAAATTGATGCAGCTTTGGTGGTTGATAATTGGTTGGCATGGTTAGACAATCAATCCTCTTAGTATAAGGCTTAGAGTGGTACAACGAACTTTGCGATGTTCCGCCATATTGATCTCTGATGGTGTTTGTTATCATGTCTTGCAATTGTTGGACAACTAACGTCACAACTGAAGTGGATTTCTTTTCCTTTTGAATGTTTAACTTGGAAAGTGATTCCTCAATAGCCGTTTTTTGCGAGGTGGAGTCAGGTGAACGAAGAGGTACGTGGCATAGGCCTCCAATTTGTTCACTTGAGCGATTTGAAGGTCTTTGTCTTCAACAGATTTCTTCAACACTTCAATAATTTGTTCCATCATGGCAAACTTCTCTTCTATGTTAGTTGCGTCAGTCATTAAGGCGTTGACTTTCGTTGAAACTGGAGAATCAACCAAATCCTCAAATTTCCCAAGGTTGGAGGTTGTTCGAGAAAATTCGTCAAATAGTGAGAATGGGGTGTTGCCCCCAAAGATTGCGGTTGCAGACGTCGTGTGAGATCTGCACTTCTTTGACATCTCCAAGGAGGCGAACTATTCAATTCCATCCAAGCCACTAGCCTTGAACTTTTTTTTTATTTTATAAAACTAACATTTCATTTCATCAAAAAAACTATCGTTACAAACCCAGATTAATGCTGACCATCAATATCCTACTCACTATTACAAAATTTAATCTATATGACTACACTGAACTCGACAAAAAATACAAGCTATTCTAAGGAAAATTGTTTAAGCTCTCCAACGCTTGTTACCATTTGATCTTTTCCCTCCCTTGTATGTGCATGTGTATAGCAATTTCCTTGCATAGTTCATCCACCATGTATCTACCCTTGTTAAATCTGATAGAGTATCTTTCGCGCCAAATATAGTAGACAACCATCGCAAAAGCTGTTGTAGTTATCACTGCTTTTCAATTCTTCCTTTTTTCTAAGTTACCTATCCATTCCAGCTCATTCTGCCAATTTCCTATTTGCCTTGTAACTCCCAACCATTTCAACATTATGTCCTATAGTTTGTTCGTGTTTGGACAACCAAAGTAGAGATGATCGAAGGTTTCCATAATATTTGCACAGAACACACACTCTAATGGAACTTGAATTCCAAACTTGATGAGTGTATCCACAGTTGCTATCCTTCGATGAATAGCCAACCATAGATGAAATATGAATTGAGGATGAATCTGTGTATGTAAATGAATGCTTTTCCATCCAACTTTTGGAAACTGAGGCTGCATCTGAACATAAGCATTATGTATTTGGAAATTGCCTTGTTTCACTAAGCTTTCCAGTGTAGAGTTAAGATCACTGTGTACTGAACTCAACTGCACCAATTCTCTCCTTGCCTCTATGATTTTCCTGACCACCCATGGTGTTGTTTTGGGTGTGTTGATTTCTGCAATATCTCTGTTCTTTATATAGTAATTGTGTGTCCATTTTATCCATAGTGCATCTTTCTTCATAGACAATGCCTAGAGATGTTTCAGTAATGCTGCTTTATTCCATGTCCTCATGTTTATGATATTCAATCCTCCAGCAGCTTTAGGTTGACATATCTTGTCCCATGCAATCAAAGCTTTCCTTGAACTATCAATTGATCCAGTCCACAGAAATGTCCCGCATATGGTCTCTATCATCTTCATGATCTTCTTTGGCAATAAAAATATTTGAGCCCAGTATGTTTGTATTCTAAACAACACAGATTTGATGAGTTGTATTCTTCCAGAATATGAAAGCATCCTAGCTGACCAACATCTTACTCTTTCAGTAATCTTTTCCACTAGAGGCAGGCATTGATGTATGTTTAGCTTCCTTGTAGATAATGGAACCCCCAGATATTTAAAGGGAATAGATCCCTCTGTGAATCCAGTAAGTTAAATCAATTTATCTTTAACATGTTGTGAAACACCAGCTATATATATTAAGCTCTTTTCTGCATTAGCCTGCAAACCAGATGCAGCTGAAAACCTATTAAAGGTTTCCTGCATTATATTAACTGAAGTTGTGTCACCCCTGCAAAACATTAACAAATCGTTAGCAAAACATATATGTGTCACTCCCAGCTTTTTGCACTTTGGATGGAATTTGAATTGCTTTTGTATGGACAGTTGGTTCATTTCCCTTTGTAAGTACTCCATAGCAATCACAAAAAGGAAAGGAGACATTGGATCTCCTTGCCTTATCCCTCTCTTAGCTGGAAAAGGTTTGGTAATTCCACCATTCAGTACTAAACAATAGGACACTGTTGATACACATTCCATTACCCAAAGTATGAATTTCTGAGGGAAGCCAAGATTAGTGAGCATATATCTAATAAACTGCCAATCCAATGAGTCATAAGCTTTCCTTATATCCACCTTCAGAGCACATCTAAGAGACAAGCCTTTCCTATTTGAATAATTCATGACTAAATAGGATATTATCAATAATAAT
Source organism: Nicotiana undulata (assembly GCA_005239495.1). Taxonomy (NCBI): domain Eukaryota; kingdom Viridiplantae; phylum Streptophyta; class Magnoliopsida; order Solanales; family Solanaceae; genus Nicotiana; species Nicotiana undulata. The sequence goes on along the minus strand of MDKH01004094.1, from coordinate 7,128 downwards.
ACTCTCTTCTATAAAAGTAGATTGTGCTTTCCTAATTATAATCTCAATTACCTTTTTGATTCTTCTAGTCAGGATCTTGGCAATTATTTTGTACAAAGTAGTGCAACAAGCAATAGGTTTATAGTCTTTCACTGTTGTAGGTGCTGGTACCTTAGGAATCAAAGGTATAGTTGTACAGTTCCATGCTTATTTCATCTTACCTATATGGAAAAAGAATAAAACAGCATCATATATGTCTTCCCTCACTTCCTTCCGATGCTTAGTAAAGAATTCTATTGGAAAGCCATCAACTCCAGGAGCTTTGTCATTTGGAATATCTTTCGCTAATTCATCCACCTCTGCATATGTTATCTCCTTGATTAGTTCCTGCTGGTGTTGCATTGATAGGCACTCTACTGCTTTAATGAATCTGGTATTTGGACATGGCTTTAATCCAGTAGATTTTCCCATAAGTTGTGTGAAAAAGTTTGTGAATTCTTTTTCCACGGCTTTAAGGTCAGTGATATTTACTCCTATTTCATTATACACAGTAGTAATGGTGTTCTTGCTTGCTCTAATTTTCAATTGTGCATAGAAGTATTTAGAGTTTGAATCCCCATAATCAATCCATGTTACTCTAGCCTTTTGCCTTAGAATTCTCTCCTCTATAATACTCCATTTCTCCAGTTCCTGCAGATTCTGTTTTTCTTGTTCTATCAGCATTTGATTAAAAGAATAATTTGCCCGAGTAAATTCCATATTCTGTCTTATTTGTGTCAACCTTTGCTCATAGATTTCCATATCCTTGTTTAGACCTCTAGCCTCAACTTTAAGATTTTGTAACTTCTGCCAGATACTAGTCATAAGATCACTTTCAAACTTCTGTTGCCAAATTCTGTCCACCATAGGTCTAAACTCCTTGTGCTCCATTGTTACCATGTACAATTTAAATGGCTTGGGATATATAGTTCTCATTTTCCATATTTGGACTAAAATAGGTGAGTGATCAGACACTCCATGCTCTAGAAATTTTGCTTCCACATGACCATAGTCTTTAGTCCAGCCAAATTTGACAAAAGCCCAGTCAATCTTACTATAAACTCTATCATTGCACTCTGATTATTACACCATGTGAAGAAACAACCCTTTGTCCTCAATGAAGTCAGTTGCATATTATTAATGCACTTCTTGAATTCCTGAACCTTATTTGCAGTAACTGGTTGTCCTAACCTATCATCTGTGGTTAGGACATTGTTAAAATCACCACTTATGAGCCAGGGAATTTGAACCTACCCCCTATCTGCTGCAAATCTTGCCATAGACTTGCCCTTTCCTGCAACTTGTTTCTAGTATAAACAACAGTCAACATTATCTGATAGCTAGTCACTAGATCATTCACTAGGCATCGAATGAATTTCTCATGGATATGAACTATTTTAACTATCAAAGTGGTCTTCCATAACACCCATTCTTTCATTATCAGCCTTTGAGTAGTTGCAGCAATAACCCCAGTCCTTTGCTACCTTATACAGAATATATTTTGCCTTCTTTTCTTTAACTCTAGTATCTAGACATCCTAAATGTCTATTTTATTCTTTTGCAGAAATATTCTCAGTTCCTTCTGCTTATAGGGATTGTTAAGCCCTCTTATATTCCAAGTACTTATAATCATGGTGGCTTTTGTATAAGATCAGATTTCATTACACCTCCCTGTACAGAACTTTGCCCACACTTTTCCAGAATTGTATATCTGTTAGAAGTGCTAGCTTCAACATTTATAGCCTGCTGTAAAATTGGATTGTGCTGAGTCTCACTGCCTTCACTTCTATTTGTCATCTGCCTACTTTGATCAGAGTCATTTTTGGATGTGTCCTGCTTTCTTTTATCTATTCTAGTTGGAGGTTGATCTTCAATCACCTCTCCTTGTTCCTGCTGGTCTCTTGGCTTCCATTCCTGAATTACTTTCTTCCTTCTGCCTCTATTTCTTCTTTTAGGAGCCTTGAATTCAGCATCTTCATGATTCTGCTGACTTGTCCTCCAACACTCAAAGCTATCATGACCAAAATGTAGGCATTCACTACAGAATTTTGGTCTTCATTCATACAATATTTCCTGATGTCGAGTGCTAGTAGGAGTTACAATCTCCACATTCCCCACCAAGGGCTTTGTAATGTCAACTTTCACAAGTACTCTAGCATAGGAAATTTTATTCAGTTTTGTTGTAAATTTGTCAGTGTGCATTGGCAAGCCAACAACACTAGCCACCTTACTCAATGCATCAGCAGTCCAATATCCAACTGATAGACTAGTAAAATGAATCCACAAAGAATAGTAGTGATACACTTAGGATCAAAATGGATATCTCTTTCCCAGTTCTGCAAAATAAATGGCTTATTATGGTATGAATAAGGCCCTGCTTGCATGACTATATCTCTTTCCTCTACTGTTGAGAATCGAAACACATAATATCCATCTTGGTGATATAGAATCTGGGGTTTAGTGACAAATTCCCACGCTAATTCTACGTAGCTCTCCATAGATTTCTCATACGGAGCATCACCAAGCACATAGCCAATTAAAGAAGTCGCCCAGTATTCATTTAGCTCACTTACATCTTCTTCCTCAATTTGAATGACAACCTTACCATCTCTATGGATTGGAGGAACATACTCCAATCTCATCCCCATCTGAGAGTTACGGTTCTGTTGTCTAAGCTCATTTGCATGCAGGTTCTTCTCCTTCTCAGCCTCTGTTGTTGCTACAAGATCTGATCTGGAGATGGCTGTGAAGATCCAGCTTCAGAAAATTGTAGTCGTTTTGGACTGGTTGGCAATTGGTCCTTACATTTTTGAATTTCCTTCTTCTTTACATCACTTGTACTGTTCCATTGGTTACTGTTACATTACTCATCCTCGCTTAGCTTCTTTTCCTCTTGAATTGGTTAGAATCTAGTTGGTAAAAAACTTCCAAAAGTTAATGGAGTTAAAGATTGTATCGCTGAGGTCGCCGGTGTTACAGCAGCGGTCACCGTAGCTGCTAGTTTACGTCTCATTGCTATTGACGGTGTATGTTAGCCTCCCTTCGCTTATCGTGCGCCGAGAGCATTTACTTTTATTATTATATCCATAATGGCTTTATGACTTGAACTTGCTTCGAGTGATTGGGCCAACATGATTGCGCTCAGCAGACGCGACAACAGTAGCATCTTTGCATGAAACATCACACTTGCAGAACGCCATTGTAGCAGTAGATCTAAAGTCTGTAGTTTTCATCTTGCAAGAAGGAGATATGAATAGCAGAATTGGTCCCACTGGGTGTGCCAAAACAATTTTGCAACAAATTTTCATAGTACGAAAAATAAACTACAATAAAAATAATATGAAGAAAAAGAGATTTTATTGATAAATATTTGTGAGTACAATTCTTTGTATCCCTTGATTCTCCTCTATGAAATTTTCCGTGATTCAAGGGCTTGAGAATTGTCTTTATTTAATGTAGGACAATGTATACCTCCTTGTGATATATTTAATCACCAAGAACGTTGAGTAGCACTTTGTTGTTTCGGGTTGATCTCCGGGAAAAACATCGTTGATCACTCCTTTGTTGAAGAACTATGCACTTGATGATTGATCTCTTTGTTTGTGGAAGCCTTCATCAATTACGGAATGCTCTTCTCGAACTCTGAATGTCTTGAGAGTTATGTAACCCCTCTATTTATAGTTGTAGAGGATGGACAGTCCAGCTACATATGAACTCTCTTGCTTGATTCTGATTGGCCCATGTAATTTTAGCCACTTGGCGACCTGTAGTTGGTTCTTGCTTTTTGACTTGGATTGCCACATCATTTAACATGTGGCGTCATCTTTTTGGCTTGCAGTTTGACTAGATATTCCATGTCATTTGACACATGGCATGAATCTGGGCCTCAAGATGAAATGAACCTTGGGCTCGAAAATAATAAAATAGACTAATTTAACTTGTAAAGCCCAAATTAATTATTTAACCCAATCAAATTTAATCCAAATTTTATATGGATTAGACCCAATAAATTTTAGATGTCTACACCCGCCATGCAGACTTATTCTTGCTCAAAGGATAAGGAGCATAATACACTTGTTGCACCTTTTGTGCAATGATAAAGGGATCATAAAGTCTATACTACCCCGTGTGTTTAATTTCAATTATTTTGTACTGAGGGTGCACCTTTGTACCTCTATTTGGTGTTGGATCATACCATTTACAACGAAAGAGTACCAAATTTTTCTTCGACCAACCTGCAGTATACTCCAATTCCAAAATCTCTTGAAGCACACCATAATAATGAACATCTCCATCACCTTTCACCCATACCTCACTATTGTTGGTTTTCTTTCCATTAGACCATTCTTCTGAATGAAATTTGTACCAATTGACCAAGTATTTAGACATTATTCTGACTCTAGGGTCAGGTCCCCAAGCTATATCACGTAAAAATGGGTCATTAATGCCATTAGCTGGATCATGAACCTAAATATATAACTAAATATAATTTAGAATTTTTAAAATACATATACTTAATTTACATATAATAAAAATCATGTTAAATAATAGGTAATACTTACAAATTCTTCAAAACCATTCTGAAAACTTGGGATAAACAACATCTTGCCCATATGTATCCATAAAGTAACTGTCATTATAACTTTTATTAGCTAAATCAGTGGTAGATATTATATAAAAGTCCGTAATATATACAAATATATACTTACCTATAATAGAATACAACAATACATTTGTGGTACCTGACTTTAGCTCCATCTCAAACAACCTTAGCTTTGGACTATTTTTTGGACCTCCTTTACCCGATTGATTAAAAAATGGAAAAGGGTGGTGCCAAAGGATCGATTTCACCCCATCGTCATGTCGGTTCGGTCTATTTCTCAAACATGGCACATCATGTTCAAAATAGTATGAACAGAAATAAGATGTTTCTTTAGCCACATATGCCTCGCATATCGAACCCTCAATTCTTGATCTATTTTTTATGGTCTGTTTACTTGCCAATAGTTATGCATAGTGCTTTTTTAGATGAAACAATCTTAAAAGAAAATACAAAAGGTAAGTGATTAGACGACATTACCTCTCGAAGGGATACATCCATATACATTGAACTGGCCCTCTAAGTCGTGCCTCTTGTGCAAGGTGAATTGGAAGATGTTCCATTACATCAAAAAAAATAAGAGGGAAATTTTTGCCAGCTTATTTGAAGTTAAGATAATGTTGCTCTCCATATAAATTAGGTTCTCCACCCTCAATGTGCTAGAACACAAATCCTTAAAAAAGCAACACATCTCTGTAATCAGTTTTCATATTCGATGAGGCAATGCATTGAACGCAATAGGCATCAACGCTTCCATGAAAATATGACAATCATGGCTTTTCACTGACGTCAACTTCCCTTCTTTCATGTCAACACACCTGGATAAATTTGATGCGTACCCATCAGGCACCCTCAAATTGTCAACCCAACTACAAATCTTTCTTCTCTCATCCAAGATGAACATGTAACTTGCTTTGGGATTTTGAATCTTGTTGTTACATTATGTCAGCTACAACTCACTTCACCTACAATATTCCTTTAAGTGTCCTCGCCTTCCAGTTATCTTTGGTCTTGTTAGTAACATCCATAACATTGTTAAACAAGTTGTCAAAAAAAAAGAAATTCCTCCCGATATGCATGACATCCAGATTATGCCGAAGAAGATTATGCTTCCAATAAGGTAATTCCCAAAATATACTATGTTTAGTCCAGTTATGTGTGACACCATAACCTGGTATCTTAGATGGTGGAGGCTCTGTTACTTTAGGTAGATCCTTTACTCTATTCCAAATTTCTTCTGAACATAAGCAGGCCGGTGGCTTCTCAAAATCAGTTCGGTTCTTCATAAATGCACTTGTATTTTCCCTAAATTCATGATTCATTGGCAAGAATCTACAATGGCAGTCGAAACATGTATTTTTACCTCCATGTTTCAAAATAAATGCTTTTGTGTCTTCCATACAACAAGGGCAAGCTAACTTTTCAGCAGTCGACCACACGGACGACATTCCATAAGCAGAAAAATCATTTACAGTCCATATCAAAGCAGCATGCAAGTATACATCTGTCACACCCCGAACTTGGGCCTAGACGTAACACGACACTCGGTGCCTTACTACATGTGACAGAGTGAACCAACTGACTGGCTGAATCAACATGTGATATCATAACATACCGAATGCGAAAGATAAACTAACACATGTTGATATACTGAAAGTCTAAATGATATAAATCAAATGCGGAAACATTAATATAAGTTTGAAACATATATATAGCAACATTGCTTAACCTTAAACGCATGTGACTCTGTCTAATTGTTACTCTAGTCTATGAAGCCTGTTACGCCCCACAGTATTACGGTGATGTCACGCTTCGCGGTAATAAGTTGCGACGATGTTGCACCCTGCAGTATTTTACGTTGAATTTGTCGTAAGGTAATTGACATCAGTCCAAGGAAAAGATTATTTGGGGATAAAATACGGCCCGAGCTAAAATACCCAGTATATATGGACTAGTACCATGCAAGGTACCATATGACCACGGTAGTATAACATATAAAGTATATATGAAGTATTTTAGTAATAAATAGAATTTTAAGTAATTCGGGGCAATTTTTAAATTATGCGGGTAATTGATTAATTACCGGGTAACGGAACATTATCCGGTTAACTAATAAGTGGATAAAAATTATTAATATCCCACCCCACCCCACGTGGCATGAAGCCACAAGAATGGAAGTGACTAATTAGTCACTTATGCTGCCACCTAGACAAGAGTTGTCTAATTATTACAAAGTCCAACATGATTCAAAAAGGAATCAAAATATATCCTTTCAAAATCAGAATGTTGTTCAGCATTTTAACTTAAAGATTTTCCATCTTCCTTGGTTTGAAATAAAGACGTGAGAAATCAGAGACAATTCCTTCATTCAAGATCAAACAACCATTTTACATTTTGTCTTTGATTCTTAAACCAAAACGTTAAAAAGCAGAATGAAAACAAATTTTGTCCAAATTTCGTTTCAAGATTTCAAGCAGAAATTTCGTCCATATTTCACAGAAGCAGATTCG
>ML292691.1:0-13271 GCA_005239495.1 Nicotiana undulata | reverse complement strand
GTCATTGAGTTGTGACTCAACCATTCTGGGATTTAATTATTTTGGAATTTCATAAAGGCAGTGGATTGAGTTATACATATATATATATATATATATATATATATATATATATAACTCAATCCAAATCTCTTCCCGTCTTCCTCAAACCTTGTATATTGACTCATATATATGTTTTCAGTGAATTTCAACCATACCCATAGAAAACGGTCTTTTTTTGCTTTGAAATTGGAATCTTGAATATACACACACACACATTGTATTTCATCACCTTCTTGCACCTCTTCCATGGAATTTCCTTTCCGTCTTGCATCTAACGTTGCTAATCACGCTTAAAAATATAGAAGGAGATCTTTGCGTGTGATACTTGGAGAGAAAAAACCTTATTTATTTAGGTTTTCAATTTTTATATGTGCTTGGTTAGTTTTAGTATGTTTATGATTAATAGATAGATATTAGTAAGTTGAGACTTATTTGAGATATTTTTATAACATTCCCTGTACTAAAATCTTATAGTCCATTTGGTAACTCATCTGGTGAATGTTATCTCATTTTCCTTAGATGATTAATGTACTTATTTTTCTTAATAGAGTTGTCTTATTTACTCAAAAGTTGCACACTACTACTTGGTAATATATTCAGGAAAAATATTATAGTTACTTGCAAATTCCACAAAGATGATAGAATTTGGGCTCCTTAAGAGTTGTTTGGTTGACATATAAGAACCCTAATATAATCTCGACATAAAGCAGCATTCGAGCTTTTAGTTTTACAAAAGTTGTATGGACTATGGGCCATAACTTTTAGGCCATCAATTGCGAATTGGAGGTCAATAATATATCTGGACACATTTATATGGACCAACTAAATGGATAGAAATGACATCAGGTAGCCACTTTAAAGGGTTGCTATTTAGCATTTACTGTAAGGATCCACCTGGTCGTTTTGAGAATTTACACTTTTATAGGTAGCTTGGGGACTCGAGTATCTCTGCATGAGGTATTATGATTTGCATAAATCGTCGGCGTTGGTTTTCAAGTTATCCGGAATCGATTTGGAAGAATGAACTTCAAGATTTAAGCTTTGAGTTGGAATGGTTGACCAAGTTTGACCTTTTAGCATTGGATCTCGGAATGGAGTTTCTTGGTTTCCGTTAGCTCCATTGGGTGATTTTGGACTTAGGAGAGCGTCCGAATTGTAATTTGGAGGTCCGTAGTCGAATTTGTCTTGAAATGGTAGAAGTTGGATTGTTGGGAAGATTGACCGGGAGTGAAATTTTTTATATAGAGGTCGGATCCCGATTACGGAAGTTGGAGTGGGTAATTAATGTCAAATGTGACGTGTGTGCAAAATTTGAGGTCAATTGGACGTGTTTCGATAGGTTTCGACATCAGTTGTAGAGGTCGAAGTTCCAAAGTTCATTGATTTTGACTTGAGGTGCTATTCGTCGTTTCGAGGTTGTCATGCATGAGTTGAAGCTCCTAGTAGATTCGTTTTGTCATGTAGAACTTGTCTGCAAAATTTGGCGCCATTTGTAGTTGATTTGATATGGTTCGGATGTTTGGTTGCGATTCAAGAAGTTCTTGAAGTTTCCTTTGATCTTCATGCGTTTTGGTGCCGATTCGTGATTCTAGAGGTTATTTTTATGTTTTGATCGCTCGAGCGAGTTTGTGTTATGTTTTTAGACTTGTGTGGGTGTTTGGTTTGGAGCCTCGAGGGCTCGGGTGAGTTTCTGATTGATTTGTTGAAAATTTTGAGTGCTGGTTCTGGTGTCATCGCATTTGCGATGTTTTGGTCGCAAATGCGACTATCGCGTTTGCGAAGTAGCCTCGCATTTACGAACCTGGGCTGCTGGGCAGGACTTCGCTTTTGCGAAGAATTTCTCGCATTTGCGATGGCCCCCTTTTCGCATTTGCAAAGTGTTTTGTCGCAAATGCGACCTTAGCAGCAAATCCTTTAATTCACATTTGAGATATCTTATTCGCATTTGCGGGGGTCGCAATTGCGAACCCCCCGCCGCAAATGCGATATCTGCGACCTGCTAAATGCTGAGAATGTCGAGACTTAGCAGCATTTTGCTATATTTTAAACCTTAGCTTCGATGGGAGGCGATTTTGTGAAGGAATTTTCATACCAAATCATTGGGTAAGTACCTCTAATCAATTCTCAACTACATTTTATGATTTTACACAAGATTTAACATCAAATTCATGAGAAATCTAGGGGAGAATTTGGAAATTATGTCAAAACTTTGAAAAATGGAAATTTTGTATTTGAGAGTGGAATAGGACTCGGATTTGGAAACAAAATACATAATTGGACTCGTGAGGCTATGTATAGTCAAGTCCTACCTTTGGACCTGGATTTTGACCGGGCGGGCCTGAGAGTTGACTTTTGTTGACTATTTAGAAATTGAATAAAAATCACAGCTTTATGAATTAAAATTGTGTTCCTTGCATTGTGTGATGTATTTAAGTAGTCTTTGGCTAGATTGAACTGAGCGGAGGTGGATTTTGTAAAGGAAAAGCGAAATTGAGTATTGAAAATAGTCGAATTAAGGTAAGTGTCTTGCCTAACTTGGTTCAAGAAAGTTTCCCTACTATTTGACATTGTTTGCTAAATACGGGGGTGATACATATATGAGGTGACGAGAATATACGCATGTGCCAGGGTTAACCATGCTGGGGTAAATTATGTTATAAATTGTGTCTTGTATATTCACGTGATCTTCTTGCTTCATGCCTTACTTGATTCCTAGATACTAAGAATATATTATTAAATGTTGGAAACTAAGACTTAGTTCATTATGACTTGATCAAATTTGATGGAATTTTGAGAATACATTTATGTGTTTAACTCGATTATCACTATGCATAATCATTATTACATTGCTACAACTGATATGCTTGAGATACTAGATTCTATACGTGGGTTGTAGATTATTCGTGAGATTTGTGAAAATACCTGATAATAAGGTTCTTGCGGGTTTATTGAACCATTGTTAGCTTGGAATGTTGTGATTGAGATTCATTTGGTTTATTCATTTAAACACTCTCCTCGATGTTATTTATGTTCCTTTCCTCGTTGTCATTGTTATACATATGTTTGGTAAGGAAGAGTGTAAAGCACGAAGGATGATGTCACGCTATTTCATTGAGAGTAAAAGCACGAAGGGTGATGCCGTGCCATATCATTTGCGAGTTAAAGCACGAAGGGTGATGTCGTGCCATGTTATTTGAGTAAAATCACGAAGGGTGATGTTGTGCCATTGCATTTATATTATTATGCTTTCATGTCATTGCGAGTCCATGGCACAAAGGGTATTTCTGTGCAAGTGAGGACGAGAGACATGCATTATGTTGTCATATCCTTTTCTTGCAGATATCTTCATGTCTTTACCTTGAGTTGTTATTTTCTGATGCATGGTTCTTATGTGATTTGTCATTACTGTTTTGTCTTCATCCTCTATCAAAATTATTGTCGTGTTACCATGTCTTCTATTTGCTTAACTTGCCTATCATGCCTATTTCCTGCTATTATGATTGCATCCATGTCATGTGTTTTGTTGCAATTAAGTATAAGTCTCCTTCCATGTTAATCTTTTATGTCTCTACTTGTTAAGTTATAAAGATCACGTGTCCGCTTCCTTATTTGTTATATCTATCTTCATGCCTTCATCATGCTAGTTAGTTGAAGTTACATTCCTTTTTCCAAATCGTTTTCATTACCTCTATGCTTTTCGCCTAGTCTGTTACTGATGTTCTTATGTACCTTCTCGTTCTTCATGGCAAGTTTCGTATTTCCTACATTGTCATTTTTGTTATCGGCATTTATGACATACGGTTGGTACTGTTTTATGCATAATTGGTGAGGATGAGATAAATGCACGAAGTGCGTTATTGGTTTTCGTTGTAAGGAAAGGATTGGGTGATTTATTGGTACCTGTTGAATTGTGATTTCTTCCCGTACTCTGTTATTGTTTTGTACTTTCGTTTCGTGTACTCTATTTTGTTATATTGTAGTAGAAATTGTTAGATTTCGGTACAGACTTCGATTGGTGAGCATATTTTTACTAAAAATCTTCATCACTACTTCGACGAGGTTAGACAAAATACTTACTGAGTACATGGGGTCGGTTGTACTCATACTGCACTTCTGCACCTTGTGTGCAGACTTTTGAAGCGGAGCTGCTGGTGACACTAGGAGCTGACCCTGAATATGTTGGTGCATTCCAGATATAGCTTCCACTTGTACTTGGTGGATTTAGATTTTATTAGTCTGTTTATGTAGTTTTCAACAGATCGTGTAATTATTTGTATCAGCTTGTAAATTCAAATTCTTAGAAGATCATGATTTGTACTACCAGTTCCTGGGGAAATTTGTAAAAGCTTAGATAATTCTTCATTATTCTCTTATAATTTCATTTGGCTTATATTGTCTATTTATTGGCTTACCTAGCGGGTCGAGTTAGGTGTCATCACAACTAGTGATTTTTGGGTCGTGACAAGTTGGTTTCAGAGCTCTAGGTTCATAGGTTCTACGAGTCATGAGCGAGAGTCTAGTAGAGTCTTGCGGATCGATATGATGACGTCCATATCTATCTTCGAGAGGCTACAGGGAATTTAGGATAAACTTCCCATCTTTCTTTTCTTATCGTGCGACATTGATTGAGCTTGGAGCGTAACTCTTTAAATTTCTTCCACGCATTCGTATGTGTATGCGAGCGCTCGGTATCGACTGTGCATTGATGGCTTATGATCCCATGGATGAGGTGCAAGATCTGATTTCTATGTGCTGGTGACGGGTCAGTCTGGAGGACTTGAGGCCGAGTTTGGATTGTAGCTTGAGCATAGGGATTTCGGTTGTGTGAACACGTGCTCTTGTACTTAAATGTTAGGTAATGTCCCTGTGGGTGGAATTTGTGGTCGGCGAGTAGTTGGATGATTAAATGATGAGTAGGATATGACTGCGAGTTATGTTCAAATGACTTTAATGGGAAGAGATGAGTTTGCTTGAGGTGTAAAAAGGACTGATGGGTGCTTGGTTTCTGTCTTCATATGACGTGTAATTTCGAGTTATGAGTGTGTTGGAAGGTTTTTCATGTTGTTTAGTTGCAGGACGAATTTGATTCTCATGTCTTATTGAGGAGTTCAGACTCGGGAAGATTAAATGGTGGCATAGTAGTTGTGGCTAAAGTTTAAGATTTACGTTGGATTGTGTCAAGGCTCGCGATATTTTTATATCATTATGGATTATGTATTTCATTAATAGAAAGACTAAGTGATTGAGGAAATGGCCTTATATTCACAGAAGGTCTCTTCAGAGTGGGCGCCTCGATTGTAGTGTTTTGGGGTGCTAAGAGCGAATGCAACGGCTGATGGGCCTTGGGGCGGTGTGGTTTTATGCTAGAACTCTTATAGCGAGCTTTGGGGTAAGGATCATGGTGTTCTCGCAAGGAGGGTTAGCAACTTGAGGGTAATTTGGAAGGAACGTAGAAGAAATAGGGCAGTTTGATAGTAAATTGGATCAACACGGTAATGATATAATCGGTTCTTTGAGTACTTATGATGTGGTGGGTCTCCACAGGTATTTCATGGCAATGCTCATGGGTTTTGGGAAACTGCGTGGCTTGGTTGAGTTATAGGGATTCGGTTCTGATACCTTGGGTATGTGCAAAGGGATTCCAAGGGGTTCTCGATGATTTCAATCACGGTTCGAGGTAAATATTTCCTACTAGTGTGAGGAACATGTTGCGTATTGGGATTTCCTCTTGGATGAGATCAAATAAAAGGTTTTTAGATGATCGATATTGAGTTTTGCATGTGCAAGGTCACGATTCAGTTTTGAAGGGAAGCTCATGTATTCTTAGACAACACATACAGTTTCAGATGTCTAGATGGATGCTATTACTACCCGATGTTGCCTGAGAAGGGTGTGCATTTCAGAAGGTGCATTGTGTTTTGACTTACAGATGCATTATTGATATTGCGGTGCTCGCCTGTTCAGTCGACTACTGAGATTCAGATTTTGTTATGTGGCACAGAAGAATTATAGAAGTATTCCTCGTGGGATGATCGTATTCGAGAGATGTGTTAGACATTTGGGCGGTGGAGTTGGTATCAGTTAGGGTGATTCGTGTGTTCTATGGATTTGGAGACTTGGAGTTCTCAAAAGTCTATTGTTTCGGTTGTGGACTGTGAAATATGGCCAAAGCTAGCCAGATGATAGTATGTGTCATGGTTATGTCGTTATGGACTTTTGGAGGGGTATTTGTTAGTTCGGAGATGACCAGAGTTATTTGGGGGCCCATTGGTAGGCCCAATGAGGATGTGTATTCTGTATCGGATCAGATTTGCTTTCTCCTGCGTAGTTGTTACCACAGGTATATCATCCGGCAGAATAGATTATATTCAAGCCCTGGTTTGTGTTATGTGTTTCTCTCTTATGCTATGACGGATTGTGAGGTTTACATGATTCTTCGCACGCGTATCGTGATTCAGTTTAGGCCTCATGGCATTATGGGCGAGATAGTCTCCGTGATGTTGATTTGCTTATTGCACCATAGTTGTGCTTTTCCTTCTCAGTATTGTTTGTCCCTAATAATTTTCCCACGGTTATATTTTGTGCACTCTATTGCGCTTGACGTTGACGCACATATGATCAGTGAGCCCGAGTATTATGGCTCGATGGGTACCCTATGTGGATCGATATGATGGGATCGGGTTGCACGCTGCAACGGTACTGTGATGAAATGTAACTTTTGATGCTTACTTCATGTAGTTTTGCTTTCTCCTTGTTGGAAATAGTTCATAGTAAAATGCTAAAATTTCCCCGCCTGCTTAACTTGTTTAGTAGTCTTCTTATTTAGCTCTTTTGCTGCTATCTGTCATGTCTGAACTACTACTTCTTGGTGTTAGGGACCGTGTTATATGGGGCTCTATATGATTATTGTTTATACTTGTCGGTGGAGCTGCTTATATTGGTTGAGATGAGGTTTCTAGACTTGAGATTTTCACTATCGTATTTGGATGAGGAAGGTTTAGAAGAATAATACTATATTTTGCTGAGGATTTGGGCAATGGCCCTGGTCGGACGAGTGAGTTTCTTGGCTTATTGATCAAATGAGTGGTTAAGAGGTTATGCGTGTTTCTTTCATCATAGTGATATGAGGCTTGCTATCAGTACCAGATTTGTTTTTTGGGCAATAATGGGGGTCAACAGTCCCTGTTGTGAGTGTCTGAGTGATAAGTCGTATCATGCGATTTCATTTTGGGGTTACGATTATGACCTTATACAGCTTGTTTAGGCTTATACCGTGTGTAGATGTGAAATTCAGGGCATGTAAGGAATTTTTGATGTTGGAGATTGGGTTCTGGAGTTAAGGACCAAAGTTGAAGTAAGGGTCTCTAGTTATATTGCGTTGCCAGGCTTATATGGAGAAGGGTGACGTGGGATCACCCCGGTTATATGCATAGTAAGATTACACCGTGGTTTGATAGCTTTGGAATGACCCTTGGCACGTTCGAGGACGAATATGTGTTTAAGTGGTGGAGGATGTAACGACCCGACTAGTTTTTTTGAGTATTTGCACTTTTCTCGGTAGTTTGGGAGCTCGAATAACTCCATATGATGTATTATGATTTGCGTAAATTATCGGTGTTGGTTTTCAAGTTATTCGGAATGGATTTTTGTGGGTTCCGTTGGGTAATTTTAGACTTAAGAGCTCGTCCGATTTGTAATTTGGAGGTCCGCAGTCGAATTTGTCTGGAAATGGCGGAAGTTGGATTGTTGGGGAGATTGACCACGAGTTAATTTTTTGATATCGAGGTCGGATCCCGATCCCGGAAGTTGGAGTGAGTCTGTAATGTCAAATGTGGCGTGTGTGCAAAATTTGAGGTTAATTAGACGTGTTTCAAAATATTTCAGCATCGGTTGTAGAAGTCGAAGTTCCAAAGTTCGTTGATTTTGACTTGATGTCCGATTAGTCGTTTCGAGGTTATCATGCATGAGTTGAAGCTCTGAGTATATTCTTTTCGTCATGTAGAACTTGTCTGCAAAATTGGGCCATTTGGAGTTGATTTGATATGGCTTGGATGTTTGGTTGCGATTTAAGAAGTTCTTGAAGTTTTCTTTGATCTTCATGTGTTTTGGCATCCGATTCGTGATTCTAGAGGTTATTTTGATATTTTGATCGCTCGAGCGAGTTCGTGTTATGTTTCTAGACTTGTGTTGGTGTTTAGTTTGGAGCCTCGGAGGCTCGGGTGAGTTTCGGATTGGTTTCAGAGTGTTTTGTTGAAAATTTTGAGTGTTGGTTCTGGTGCCATCGCATTTGCGAACCTGGGTTGTTGGGAAGGATATCACTTTGGCGAAGAATTTATCGCATTTGCGATGGCCACCTTTTCGCATTTGCGAAGTGTCTGGTCGCAAATTCGACCTTAGCAGAATATCCTTTAATTCGCATTTGCAATATTTTATTTGCATTTGCGGGGGTCGCTATTTCGAACCCCCTGTCGCAAATGCGACATCTGCGACCTGCTAAATGCTGAGAATTCCGAGACTTAGCTTCATTTTGATATATTTTGAACCCTAACTTTGATGAGAGGAAATTGTATGAAGGGGTTTTCATACCAAATCATTGGGTAAGTATCTCTAATCAATTCTCAACTACATTTCATGATTTTACACAAGATTTCACATCAAATTCACGAGAAATCCAGGGAACATTTTGGGAATTTTGTCAAAACTATGACAAATGGAAATTTGTGATTTGAGAGTCGAATAGGACTCAGATTTGGAAACAAAATACATATTTGGACTCGTGAGGCTATGGTAGTCAAGACCTACCCTTGGACCCGGATTTTGACTTTTGTTGACTTTGTAGAAATTGAATAAAAGTCACAACTTTATTAATTGAAATTATTTTCCCTTGCATTGTGTGATGTATTTAAGTCGTCTTTGGCTTGATTGAACCGAGCGGAGGTGGATTTTGTAAAGGAAAAGCGAAATTGAGTATTGAATTAGCCGAATTGAGGTAAGTGTTTTGCCTAACATGGTTGAGGGGAATTTCCCTACTATTTTACATTATTTGCTACATGCGGGGGTGATACATATATGAGGTGACGAGCATATATGCATGTGTCAGGGTTAACCATGCTCAAGGGTTAATTATGTTATAAATTGTGTCTTGTACATTCACGTGATCATCTTGCTTCATGCCTTACTTGATTCCTAGATACTAAGAATATAGTATTAAATGTTGAAAACTAAGACTTAGTTCATTATGACTTGATCAAATTTGATGGAATTTGGAGAATACATTGATGTGTTTAACTCGGTTATCACTATGCAAAATCATTGTTACATTATTATGGCCGATATGCTTGAGATACTAGATTTTATACGTGGGTTGTAGATTATTCGTGAGATTTGTGAACTTACCTGATACTAAGGTTCTTGCGAGTTTATTGAACCATTGTTGGCTTGGAAAGTTGTGATTGATATTCATTTGGTTTATTCGTTTAAACACATCTCGATGTTATTTATGTTCCTTCCCTTGTTGTCATTGTTATACACATGTTTGGTAAGGAAGAGTGTAAAGCACGAAGGGTGATGTCGCGCCATTTCAGTGAGACTAAAAACACGAAGGATGATGTCGTGCCATATTATTGAGAGTAAAAGCACGAAGGGTGATTCCATGTCATATCATTTATGAGTAAAATCACAAAGGGTGATGTTGTGTCATGTTACGTGAGTAAAAGCACGAAGGGTGATGCCGTGCCACTGCATTTATATTATTATGCTTTCATGTCATTGCGAGTTCATGGCACGAAGAGTGTTTCCGTGCAAGTGAGGACGAGAGACATGCATTATGTTGTGATATCCTTTTCTTGCAGATATCTTCATGTCTTTACCTTGAGTTGTTATTGTCGTATTCATGGTTCATATGTGATTTGTCATTATTGTTCTGTCTTCATCCACTATCACAATTGTTGTCATGTTACCATGCTTTCTATTTGCTTAACTTGCCAATATCGTGCATACTTCCTGATGTTATGATTACATCCATGTCATCTGTTTTGTTGCACTTATGTATATGTCTCCTTTCATGTTAGTCTTTCATGTCTCTACTTGTTAACTTATAAAGATCATGTGTCCGTTTTCTTATTTGTCATATCTATCTTCATGCCTTCACCATACTAGTTAGTTTAAGTTACATTACTTTTTCCTAATCGTTGTCATTACCTCTATGCTTTCCGCCTAATCTGTTACTGATGTTATTATGTACCTTCTCGTTCTTCATGGATACTTGCGTATTTCCTACATTGTAATTTTTGTTATCGGCATTTCTGCCATACAGTTGGTACTGTTTTACGCGTAATTGGTGAGGATTAGATAGATGCACGAATGGTGTTGATGTGTCGTTGTATTTGATGCCTTGGGTATATTGCTCACATTATGAAAGTTTTGAGGTGATTATTGTGATTTATTGGTTTTCGCTCTAAGGAAAGGATTGGGTGAGTTATTGGTGCCTATTCAATTGTGATTTATTCCAGTACTCTATTATTGTTTTGTACTTTCATTTTGTGTACTTTATTCTGTTTTATTGTAGTATAGTTCTAGTGCTAGATTTCGGTACAGACTTTTATTAGTGAGCATATTTTTACTAAAAAACATTGTCACTATTTCGACGAAGATAGACAAAATACTTACTGAGTACATGGGGTCGGTTGTACTCATACTGCACTTCTGCACCTTGTGTGCAGACTTTTGGAGCGGAGCTGCTGGTGACGTTGGAAGCTGACCCTGAAGATGTTCATGCATTCCGGATATAGCTGTCACTTTTCCGTGGTGGATTTAGATTTTATTAGTTTGTTTATGTATTTTTCAACAAATCGTGTAATTATCTGTATCAGCTTGTAAATTCAATTTCTTAGAAGCTCATGATTTGTACTACCATTTCTTGGGAAATTTGTAAAAGCTCATATAACTTTTCACTATTCTCTTATAATTTCATTAGGCTTGTATTGTCTATTAATTGGTTTAACTAGCGCGTGGAGTTAGGTGCCATCACGACTAGTGATTTTTGGGTCGTGACATTTACTCAGTGCGTTATGATGTTTTTCCGTTCCATTTTTCGGGACAAAAGTGTCCTGAATTGTCCTAAAGCTAAGATATTTAGGGTGTGTTTGTCACGACCCGAATTCCCACCTTCAGGCCGTGCCTGCGTCTAACGTTGAACCCGCTAGACAAGCCAACATGAGCAGTTAAACTAACATGATAACACCCAATTAACAGAATTAACCAAGAATAGTTTACGATTTAGCAGCGGAAATAGATAAAAACAGAACTAAATGGTTTAAACAAATACAATACGTTGTAACAATCCCCCGAATCTGGAGTCACTAACTCACGAACATACTTAAAGACTACTACAACCAAGGGCTGAACAATAACTGTATACAACTGTCTTTGAAAATAAATGAAAAAGACAGGAAGGAAGAAAAAGGAATAGAGGAGACGTCAAGGCCCACGAACGTCTGCGGGTCTACCTTGCTATCTCCGAGGTGGACTGAAGGATACTCCCTCTAACGATGTCCACTGGGTCTGGTTGCGGGATCTGCACAACATAAAGAAGTGCAGGTGTAGAATCAGTACAACCGACCCATGTACTGAGTAAGTGCCGAGCCTAACCTCGTCCGAAGTAGTGACGAGTCTAGACTAGACAACGGTAATCTACTTGTACAGTTCTACAAGATATATCACAGACAAACGCACGAATAGAAAGATAAACATGGGATATGGGAGCAGTTAATGGGAACAAGTGAAATGAAGCAGTTAAATTAACATATAGAAGTAGACAAGGGGGCAAGTTAACACGATAGCTAGCGAAACAAGTATAAATATCAGAAATGTAAATAATGTCACGACATCACTCTTCTTGCTTTTACTCTCTTCCTCACAATTCAATGTAATCAAATATCATGGCACGGCATCACCCTTCGTGCTTTTACTCTTTTCCTCACAATCGATGTATAACGTGAAATAGTAGAAATCATGGCACGGCATCACCCTTCGTGCTTTTACTCTCTTCCTCACAATGCAATGTAATCAAATATCATGGCACGACATCACCCTTCGTGCTTTTACTCTCTTCCTCACAATGCAATGTACAATGAATCATGGCACGGCATTTACCTTCGTGCGTATAATAAATAACATCATGGCACGGTATTTACCTTCGTGCTTATAATCAATAAAATCATGGCACGGCATCACCCTTCGTGCTTTACACTCTTCCTCACTATGCAATGAAATCAAGTGTTATGACACGGCATCACCCTTCGTGCTTTACACTCTTCCTCACAAAAACAATAACAGATAAATGGCAAGGAGTACAACATAGTGGAATTTAACAATTTAAAACACCCGGCAAGGGGGAAACAACAAGTAGTAATTCAAGAAATGCCCGGCAAGGGTCTCAGCTATAACCAATTACCTCAATCACGTACTCTACACTTGTATTACCATTCGTATCAACACTTCTCAAACTCAATAGCCAATACTTTCAATCAAGAATAAATTACCAAGTAAAGACAATCTCATAATATACTAAACATGGAAGAAATACTGCAATTTCTATCAAAATAGACTCACGGGCATGCTTGACACACATTGCATAGGTACTCGTCACCTCACCTATGCAATGAACATGATATTCACTTAGCACATAGCAAATAATACCTATTCCCTCACCAAAGTTAGGCAAGACACTTACCTCGGGTCCAAAATAGAGCGATCAACCCTCTAACACCGCCTTTCCTTTATAATCCGGCTCCGAAACGATATTATCTAGACATATTCAACTCAAGTATATCAATAATGACTCAATAACTCAAACCCATAGTCTAATTATCCATTTCTAATCATTCTTCCTAAAATTCCAAAATTTGACCCCGGGCCCACGTGGTCGAAACTCGAGGTTCGGACCAAAACCCGATCACCCATATCCCCACGATTAAGAACATACAATTTGTTTTAAGATTCGACCCCAAATTGGGGTTGAATATCCCAAAAATCCCAAAAACCTAATACTACCCAAAACCCCCACTTTCCTAATTGATTTCATGAGTTTAGGCCTAGTTTTCTAGTGATTAATGATGTTAATTGGACGAAAACAAGGTTACAGAGCTTACCCGAGTAGCAAGGGAGGGAAAATGGACTCAAGGCTTGCTAATGGAGGTTGGGGATGGAGGAAGGGCTGAACTTTTAATAAT
>ML292690.1:18376-65627 GCA_005239495.1 Nicotiana undulata | reverse complement strand
ACGCCCATGCATTTCACATAGCAAACAAGTGGGGAATCCTATTCCCTCAAGTCAAAGTTATACCAAACACTTACCTCAATTTCATAGGCCACTCACTGCTCAATTACTGCTTTTCCTCTTGAATTCACCTCTAACTTGCTCGAATCTAATCATAATTAATTCAATATAATCAATCTATGCTAAAGGAACTAACTTTATTGAAAAATATAATTTTTCCTAAGTTTTCTAAAAAAAAGTGAAAACCCAACCCCGGACCCGCTTTGTCCAAACTCGGGGTTCGGACCAAATTACGTTTACCCATTCACCCACGAACCCAAACATGCTATTAGTTTCGAAATCGGACCTCAATTTGATATAAAAATTCGATTTTTACAAAGTTCCCTAATTCTACTCAAACCCCCAATTTTTACCATGAAAATTCCTAGTTTTTGCTTTAAAAGTGATGAAAAACAGTAAGGGATTGAAAGAACAAAGTTTAGAATTGATTACCTATGACTTGGGGATGATAATTGTTGAAAACAATCGATATTAGGGTGAAAACCTCAAAAATATGGTGAAGAAGAAGGTCTGCCCGATTTTTAAAAGAGTATTTATATTGCTGGGCAACAGACCTATGCGTTCGCACTGGGGGGTGCGTTCGCATAGAACAAAAATGACCCCCCCCCATTTTACTCTATGCGTTCGCACTGGGGGGTGCGTTCGCATAGAACAAAAATGACCCCCCTATTTTACTCTATGCGTTCGCACTGGGGGAGGAGGGGGGGGGGAGGTGCGTTCGCATAGAATAAAAATGACCCCCCCTATTTTACTCTATGTGTTCGCATCCACAAGGGTGCGAACGTAATGCATTAAATACCTGTGCACTGACAGCAAAGAAAACCAGCCATCTTTCAAGTGTAAAAACATCCTGTGGCCTACCCGAAACTCACCCCGAGCCCTCGGGGCTCTAAGCAAAACATGCACGCAAGTCTAAAAATGTCATACGGACTTTCTCGTGCGATCAAATCATGAAAATAACATGTAAAACTATGAATTAAACCTCAAAAATCATCATTTTCATCAAGAACACTTAAAGTTCATATCTTCTCAACCGGATGTCCAAATCACGTCAAACGAACTCCATTTTTCACCAAATTTTACAGTTAACCTTCAAATATCGTAACGAATCTGTACGGAGCTCCGGAACCAAAATACGGGCTTGATACCTATGATTTCAAACAATATTTCTTTTCTTTAGTTCTTAAATATTTCATCAAAATAATTTCTTTCAAAAATTTATTTCTAAGGCTTGGGATCTCGGAATTCATTTCCGGGCATACGTCCGAGTCCCATATTTTACTGTGGACCTCTCGGGATCGTGGGAACATGGATCCAGGTCCGTTTACTCAAAATGGTACAGTTGGATATGTATAGGTTGGGTGTACCTGGAACCAAATCAATGCGGAAATCGATATCACGATCCGGTGGCATACTTGGAAAACCAGAAGGAAGCACATCGGAGAACTCCTGGTCTACGGGTACTGAATAAATTGTCGGAGTCTCCCCAGTAGTATTCCTAACATAAGCTAGATAAGCCATATAAACCATCTCGACCATGTGTCAAGCCTTCATAAAAGAGATGATCCGACTAGGTATGCTGATAGACGAACCCTTTTACTCAAATCTAGGAAAATCTAGCATCGCCAAGGTAACAGTCTTGGCATGGAAATCAAGGATGGCGTGATATGGATATAACCAGTCAAGGATAACCTCAAAGTCGGTCATATCAAGCAGCAGAATATTTGCTCTAGTCTCATGACCACATAATATAACAATGCAGGACCGATAGACCCGATCCATAACAATAGAGCTGCCCACCGGAGTGGACACATAAACGAGAGTACCCAAGGACTCACGAAGAACATCAAGGAAACGAGCAAACAAAGATGACACATATGAATTGGTAGACCCCGGATCAAATAATACTGAAGCATCTTTATCGTAGACAAAAATAATACTTGTGATCAGTGTTTTAAAAGGCGTTTTCGGGGCGAGCCCTGGGGCGAGACGCACCAAAACCGCCCTGGGGCCATGGTGTGGGGCGAAAGTCTCAAGAGGCGTACGCACAGCAATTCGGGGCGTTCGCCCGGGAGTTCGAGGCGTACGCCTGGGCGTTTGAGGCGCATATTTTTAGATTTTTTCAAATTAAAACAAAATTTGTTGAATAAGTCATTCATATAATACACAAATTCTCAAAATTCAGCTTGGTAATTACTCAAAAGTTTTAAAAAGGAACTGAAATGTATTAAATTTAAAAGTCAAGATCTTTTTTATTGATTGAAGCCCCAATTTATGATCTTTCCTAATTCTTTATCTTGTCCACTAGTCTGCTAATATCTCTCAAAAGCAACGAATATTCAATTTTTTTAACAAATACAAAGAGAACTCCATTCCCCTTCATAACAACAAGTTCAAAGTTCAAATGCCATACGCCACGCTGAGGCATATGTAAAATGCCTCTCCTTACACCCACGCCTTTTAAAACACTGCTTGTGATCACGACATCTAAGGCCACTGCATCTGGTCTGGCCGGGAAAGCATAGAATCTAGATGGAGCTCCACCTTTCTGGCCTCCACCTCTAGGACGACCCCTAAACACCTACCCTCCGCCTCTAGGCGGTCGGACGACTGGTGCTGTAATTGTGGGCTTCTGACCCTACTGCACTGCCTTGACCCGAAGTTTGGGACAAAACCTCTTCATGTGGCCAGGATATCCGCACTCATAACATCCCCTCGGAGCGGTGGATTGCTTCCCTGAGGTCTAACCCTGATGGCCTAAATACCTACTGGAAGAACCCCAGATAGATGGTGGGCGGTAGGAACTCTCTGCATGGCGCTAAATAATGTCGAACTGGAGCACCCCGAGGAGGTGGCGGTGCTGGATATGTGGGCCTGCTAGGCTGAACTCTCCAAAATTGACCTCTGTCCCCAGATGGAGCACCACTGAACCTTCTAGAATAATGAAACCCTTTGTCCCACGACATCTTCTCTCGGCCCCGCTGACACCCTCAATCCTTTGAGCTATCTCCACAACCAGTTAGTTAGAAGTACACATCTCAACCCTTCGGGCAATAGTGGCATGAATACCTGAGTGCAATCCCACAACAAACCTCCTCACTCTCTCTGCCTTCGTAGGAAGTATCATAAGTGCATGGCGAGACAACTCAAAGAATCTCGCCTCATTATCAGTCACTGACATCTTACCCTGCTGAGCTGCTCAAACTAAAACCGCAACTATTCTCTCTGAGAGGGTGGGATATACCTCTCTAGGAAGGTACGTGTGAACTGGTCCCAAGTCAAGGGAGGAGAACCTGCTAGTCTACCAAGGAGATAATATTGCAACCTTCTACGAGCCCTGCCCTCCAGCTGAAAAGTAGTGAAATCCACCTCGTGGGACTCTAATATACTCATATTGTGCAGTCTGTCCCTACACATATCAATGAAGTCTTGGGGATCCTCATGTCGCTCGCCTCCGAACGTAGGAGGGTGTATCCTAGTCCATCTGTCCAATAGCTTCTGCGGCTCGCCGGCCGCAACTGGTCTGGGCTTAGGCACAGCTACTGCCACTGGCTGGGCTCTACCCACGGGTAGTGTGCCCGGGGTCTTATATACAGCAACTCCAAGCCTAGGGTCCTGAACAGTAGGGTTTTGTGCTCCCCCTCCCGTCTGAGAAGTGGCTGGGTCTGCTGGAAATAAACCAGTCTGGTTCATAGTATCCATGAACCATAGCATACGACCCATAACCTTCTGAAATCCCGGTGGTGACATGAAATCTACCGGGGCTAGCTCTATTGCAGGCACCTCTCCATGTGCCTCAATAATGGGATCCTCTACTGGATCCGCTAGTGGTATAGCCGGGGCATGTGACATTCTTGTCCCCTACCTCAGGTCGATTCCCCCCCTCCCCCCCGACCTCTGCCTCGGCCACTAGCAACAGGGGGAGAACAAAACTCTAATAGGCGTGCTCATAACTTGTGAGACCTATTGGAACATCCGTCGTGCACGTCCTCACCATATATGCGAGAATAAGAGAAAGACACTTGGTATACCATCAACTGCATAATAGGAGATGAAGAAAGAGTTGTTTCCTAACACCATAGACTCTCGAAGATAAGTACGGACGTCTTCGCACTGATCCGCAAGACTCTAATAGGCGTTCTCATAACTTGTGAGACCTATGTGAACCTAGTGCTCTGATACCATGTTGTCACGACCCAATTTCCCCTATAGGTCGTGATGGCTCCCAACGTTACCGTTGGGCAAGCCAACAATGAACTAACTCTGTGATCCTTTCTTTTGAAGATTTGAAATAGTTGAAGTTTAGTTTTTTCATAAATAAGAAGTAAGAATTTAATATAAATGAGAGATCAAAACTTTGAAAGCAATTGAGTTTAGTAAATTAACCCAAAACCATCAAGTGTCTCCTAGCATAAATCTCCAAGACCTAGAGTCACAAGTGTATGATCTACTAGTAGAATATACAAAAGAATACTACATCACTGTATTAAACGAAATATACAAAAAATAAATCAAAAGAAAGGCTTCAGCTGCTGCATAATGGGTTCGGAAGGCAGCTCAGCAAAATCTCGTAGTAGTCAAGGATGCGCGCCGAAATGATATCCAGATGCACCTGCATCAGATTCTGCACATTTAGTGTAGAAGTGTAGCATGAGTACATAAACAACATGTACCCAGTAAGTATCTAGTCTAACCTCGAAGAAGTAGTGACGAGGGGCCGACTTCGACACTTACTATGGGTCGACAATGAACTATATAAAATTCTAATTAAACATCGGGTATATAAATGATAATAGAACTCGGTAAATAATAAACAATTCTTTCACCGATAGTAATTACCAAATCAATTTCATCATTTTACCAATTAACCTCTTAAGCCAATGAAATAATATAAAATATAATTGGGATCCCAGTATTATTACGCACGAATTATGCCAAGGACGTACAACCGATCCAAAATACATATACATATACTTTGTTCACCACGAGTGTCGAACGACACAAACCATAGATGCATCAATTAACCTGCCGAGGCGAACAACACGCTCCCATGAAAGTAGTGGAATTTACATCGCTCGCGGAATATACTTGCGACGCGGGTGAACATAGATTTCTCAAGTTATTATAATATTTCTCAATTCTTTCCAAAACAAGAAATTCAACTAGAAACTTTTAAATCTTGAAATCCTCAATATTAGCTCTATTCAAGGCAATTAGTAAGCATAATCAAATAAGGGTGTCAAGAAAGCATGGTGTATACCTAAAACTACCTGGACATAAGCTTAATTAGTAGATACATACAGACTCTCGTCACCTCGTACATACGTAGCCCCCATAAATGAAGTTACATAATAATTAAATCCACCTATGGAGTTAATTCCCTCTTACAAGGTTAGAAAATAGGCTTACCTCGTCCCAAAACCTACTTTCCGGTACAAGATTGTGCTTAAAACCTCAATTTGATGCCAAACGACTTGAAACTAGTCAAATGTTATATAAAACAGTCAATATATGTTCAAAAGTTCATATCTTAATTATTAAAGTGATTACCCTACCCCAATAGAAGAATTCCAAAATTTCACCCACAGGCCCACGTGCCTAGCTTCCAGAAAATTTCAAAGAAAGTTGTTACCCATAACCTCATGAACTCATATATATGATTTTCACTAAATTCCATTACCATTTTCTGAGCAGTAGGGTTCTGTGCTCCCCCTCCCGTTTGAGATGTGGCTAGGTCTGATGGAAATAAACCAGTCTGGGTCATAGTATCCATGAACCATAGCATACGGGCCATAACCTCCAGAAAGCCCGGTAGTAAAATGAAATCTACCGAGGCTAGGTTTGCTGCAGGCACCTCGCCATGCGCCTCAATAATGGGATCCTCTACTGGATTCGTTGGTGCTATAGCCAGGGTAACTCTGGGACGTCCTTGTCCACTACCTTGGGTCGGTTCCCTCCCCCGGCCTCTGCCTCGACCTCTAGTAACAAGGGGAGAATCTCCTCCCGGGTTAAGAACATCTGTCGTGCGCGTTCTCACAATTTGTGAGAGAATAAGAGAAAGACACTTAGTATACCATCAACTGCATGATAGGAGATGAAGAAAGAGTTGTTTCCTAACACCCCATAGCCTCTCGAAGATAAATATGGACATCTCTGCACTGATCCACAAGACTCTAATAGGCCTGCTCATAATTTGTGAGACCTACGTGAACCTAGTGCTCTGATACCATGTTGTCACGACTCAATTTCTCCTATAGGCCGTGATGGCTCCAAACATTACCGTTGGGCAAGTCAACAGTGAACTAACTCTGTGATCCTTTCTTTTAAAGATTTGAAATAGTTGAAGTTTAGTTTTTGCATAAATAAGAAGTAAGAATTTAATATAAATGAGAGATCAAAATCTTGAAAGCAATTGAGTTAAGTAAATTAACCCAAAACCATCAAGTGTCTCCTAGCATAAATCTCCAAGACCTAGAGTCACAAGTGTATGAGCTACTAGTAGAATATATAAAAGAATACTACACTACTATATTAAACGAAATAGACAAAAAATAAATCAAAAGAAAGGCTTCAGCTGCTGCAGAATGGGTTCGGAAGGCAGCTCACTGCAAAGTCTCGTAGTAGTCAAGGATGCGCGCCGAACTGATATCCAGATGCACTTGCCTCAAATCCTGCACATTTAGTGTAAAAGTGTAACATGAGTACATAAACAACATGTACCCAGTAAGTATCTAGTCTAACCTCGAACAAGTAGTGACGAGGAGCCGACTTCGACACTTACTATGGGCCAACAATGAAATATTAAATTCTAATTAAACATGGGGTATATAAATGATAATATAACTCGGTAGCAAGAAATAATAAACAATTCTTTCACAAATAGTAAGTACCAAATCAAATTTCATCATTTAACCAATTAACCTCTTAAGACAATGAAATAATATCAAATATAATTGGGCTCCCAGTATTATTACGCACGAATTATGCCAAAGGCGTACGACCCGATCCAAAATACATATACATATACTGTGTGCACTGCGAGGGTCAAACGACACAAACCATAGATGCATCTATTAATCTGCCGAGGCGAATGACACGTTCCCATGAGAGTAGTGCAATTTACATCGCTCGCGGAATATACTTGCGACGCGGGTGAACATAGATTTCTCAAGTTATTATAATATTTCTCAATTCTTTCCAAAACAAGAAATTCAACTTGAAATCCTCAATATTAGCTCTATTCAAGGCAATTAGTAAGCATAATCAAATAAGGGTGTCAAAAAAGCATGGTGTAAACCTAAAACTACTCGAACATAAGCATAATTAGTAGCTACGCACAGAATCTCGTAACTTCGTGCATACGTAGCCCCCACAAATAAAGTTACATATTAATTAAATATACCTATGGAGTTAATTCCCTCATACAAGGTTAGAAAAGAGACTTGCCTTGTCCCAAAGCCTACTTTGCGGTCCAAGATTGTGCTTAAACCCTCAATTCGGTGTCAAACGACTTGAAACTAGTCAAATGTTATATAAAATAGTCAATACATGTTCAAAAGTTCATTTACTAATTATTAAAGTGATTACCCAACCCCAATTGAAGAACTCCTAAAATTCACTCCCAAGCCCACGTGCCCGGATTCTGAAATTTTCGAAGAAAGTTGCTACCCATAACCTCATGAACTCATATATATGATTTTCACTAAATTCCATAACCATTTTCGTGGTTAAATCTTATTTTTATTTTTAAAAAAACCTAGGTTTTCACACTAACTCATAATTTTCACTAATTTACATGTTAAATCTACCCATAAACTATGCATTTAACTCACATTGTGTAAAACTTACTTACCCCAAAGTGTTAGGTGAAATCCCCTCTCTAAGACCTCCAAGAATCGCACAAGCAATAAAATAAATGTTCAAATGAGAAACTTTTAAATTCATTTACCGGGTTAGCAATTGGATGCAAGTTAGGTGGCTCGGAGGCCATTTTACCTTCATATAACTTCAATGGTGGCCCCAAAAATAAGTATATATGAAAATGCCACGCTGCCATCGCATGATATATAGGCAATATACTCTTTTCGGCCCAAAGCAATGATCCATGCATTGAATCATCGATATTTACTGTAGCAATCACCAATTTGGCATTTTCTAGATTTTCTCAAATGCACTTAAGTCTTCAAATGCTAAAAATTGCTAGCTATCAGGAAAATGACAACACCAGCAATGGTTGCTACACATAAAAAGAACCAACTTCAAAAGTATATATGGGCTGTTAAACCAGCTTTTTCAATCCAGGTATGAATTTTCCTCCTGCCTTCTTACCTAATTAATCCGCTTAAAGCCTTAAATAAAAGCAGGCCTTCTTTCTTGCCCTTTCGATCAAGCATTTTAGAATTTCCTAAAATCCAACTTCAACCTACCATATATTTGTTGGGGAAATGAGAACTTAGATTAATTATACGTTGAAGTCTTTTCCGTGTGAAGGTTGGGCGCCGTACTCAATCTTGGAAAAATATTGCTTTAGTTTGTAAATGAAATTATTGACACATGGTCCAAGGTTGCAAGAGCTATATATGGCTGCGTAAATACATCATTTGGGCTTTTGTTGGTAGGTTGCATCAGCTTGAACCAATTTCCCATAGCCATGCATTATTTCCGAGAGATGCAGGGGCGGCGGGTATCAGATTTGCATTAACGTGTTCAATATAGTTGGAGAGGGAAAATAGTGTACGTGTTTACCCTCGAAATCGAATAACAATTAAATTTATAAGCGATTTTAAGAATATGCGGTTTAATTTGATACAAAGCGATAAATTAAGTTACATTGAACAAACGAAATGAAATGGATTCAAACCACACGAGGAGAATAGTTCCAGCCTTGGTGAAATATTCATCTTTGATCCGGGCTCGCAATGGCCATCATTGATGAATAAGAGAAAGAGCAAATAACAGAGAAAATAATAATATATTGCTTTGGAATGCGTGTTACAATGTGCTTAACGAATTATCAGACCCCCTTTATATAGTATGGAATCCTATTCTAAGTATAACTCTATGTAAGGTATAAAAAACCTTATGTTTAATTGATTGCCGGATCTACATCGATACGTGCCGAGATCGCAGCGTGATATCCGGTCGGTTATGGATATTGCGGCCTTCTGTTGACCGTGATTGATAACTCGACAATGTTATTCGAAGTCGTTCAAGGCTAGGACAGACTCTGAACCATGACCCCGATTCTTGTAGACGAGCGTCGTGCCCCTGGATCTGACTCGATGAGACTTTTGCCTATATTTCGGTCCCCAATCATCATGTCTTGGCTTATTTTATTGGAGACTGGGATGTACCATGAGCCCGGTTTTACCCGTATAGAGATAGTCCCCTTGTTTCTTGGAGAGTAAATGACGAGAAACGACATGAGCTCCTAATTCTCGCTTCGACACATTGCGACAGATAGGACAGAATACCTGAAACATCTCGTTAGTCATGTCATCATGGCATTTAATGCATGTCAGCTACTCGTCGGCTATCCCTGGACGCATCGCTGAACTCCAATAAATAACCCCTATTTCGTTCATTTTTTGCTTTGCATTAAATCGTCAACCCTCGTACCCTCAGGATTTCACTACTCTCTTTCATATTCTATCACTTTTACCTCTGGTATTCGAGATTCCTTTGAAATTTTTACTCAACTTCCACTTAAGCCAACACACCTGAGCCTCCAGTTTTCAACCCTTTTCATATTTTTCAAGCTTTCTCTTAGGACAAAGGCCAAAACCTCAAAATCTGTTCCCTAAAAGGTTACTTCTACATCCCAAACGACTGTAGAAACTATTTCCTGTAAGGCCCCAGAAAATTTCGCTCAGTAATTTAGGATTTCGTGGTGCCAGGTACACTAATTATAACATTTTATGCGCTATTAATATGATGGACATCAATTGGGTTTGGTAATAAGTGTATAAGTCTTATAATAAGTAACGTGAGGTCTAATGAGAGGCCTAAGTCTAAGTCAAGTTGGACAATTACTTAATAGGTGACAATTCCAAATGAGTTCGCAAAAGTCCATAATTTGGACGAGCATATCTAAATATATATAATGTTCTATGTGATGAACAACCTTTCTAATTAAAGGTCTTCAAGCCTAGTTTCTAATGCTTCAAACTGTTCATCATTTGGACATTCCTACACAAAATTATGATCAAATTACCAAAGGCTGGCATAATGCAATTCTACGGCCATTCTGCGACCATTATGTGATCACAGAAGTGGTTATGCGAACGCAAAATGGTCGCAAACCTGCCTAGTGAAGCCCAGTTCTGGGCACCAATTCAGCGATCCATTCAGCGACCCACATACCTGTTCTGCGATCCATTATGCGACCGCAGATCTGATTTCGGAGGCTTCTTTTTCCTATTTTCATAACCTGACCCCATTTTGATAAATAGGCTTTGGGGCTTCATTTGGGGCCATTTTCTACTGAATTTAGAGAGGGTTGAGATAAATATATAGAGAGAAAGAGGGAGCCTAGCTTCAAATTCACCCAGATCTTGATCAAACCCTCAAGAATCAAGGAAGATAGCCATTAGATTGTCCTCCATTCGAGTAAGTCCTATTTCTAGAACTTGCATGCAAGAGGTTAAGGGTTCAAATATGTTGTGGGGATTAGAAATAGGTCATGCATATGGCACTAAGTTGTAGTATGTGATATTAATGAACTAATTTGGGTAGTTCCTGTTAAAATTGGTTGAGGGAAGAAGGAATTTCCATTTTCGGACCTTGTAGTCTATTTCACATGTTAGGTGTTTGATAAAATTCCTAAGAGAGTTACACCATGGGTAATCTTTCTAGTTATTAATCGATTTTTGCTCTCTCCTTATAGATTATTATTGCTAGAGGTGTTAGTGCGTTGTAGTAACCTAAGGAAAGCTCAACCAGGTATGTGGGCTAAACTTTATCTCTCGAGATTAAATTCCATGATGTTTCCGTAGGTTTAAGTGTGAACGGCCCCAAACCCCTAATATCTACGTCCAGCTTATCCCTTATAGACTCACAAAACTTGATTATTCTGAATGGGCCTTATATCGAAATATAAACATTTAAAGTATGGTTGCTTATTAAAATAGTATGTCTTTGAGTCGTATTCTATATGAAGACTAGTATACCAATTGGGTGAGGAAAACTCGATGTACTTAATACTCCTAATTTCCGGTATGCGTACTAAATGCCTTGATTGAGTGTGTTTAGTCGATGATAAACTATAAATATACTTGAAAACGAATTAATTAAGCTGGGGAAATAGAGTATGGATAACATTTATAACTATGCCTAGCGACGCCTATGAAATGAGAATATATATATATATATATATATATATATATGAAATAGATTACGAGACGAACCTCAACTCAAGTGTTTTAAGATGACTTCTAAAAAGTGGAATTTCCCTAAAATCTCTTTGAGGTATGTATGTCTAAAACCCTCTCTTCTTAGAAATCGAACCTCCATGGTGCTCCCTGATAATTGGTGTAAGCTTTAATCTTGATTGATGTAGGAAATGACATCTCAAACGTGCTTGTATTGTAAGACTCTGGTGTAATAAATATTCAAATGTCTCCCTGTTATGATATGTTGTTACCTGATGATGTGTCAAAGTTATGGAATATGTGTTAGATTGCCAAAACATGTGAGAACCTCTGTATGCCCAAGATTCATGTCTTCTTCTATGTGTACCTGATATTTTGAATCGAAAGGCTTGTTGATGAGATTGGTGATAATGTGAAATTTGTGGGAAAGACCTTATGTGCTATATGCGTTCAAATGCTCACATGATGCTATGTTGTTACTTGATGAAGTATTGAGGTTAGGGGAAATGTGTTAAATTGCCAAGAATGTGATAGTCTCTATATTACCATGATTCATGTTTTCTCTTATGTGTTCTTGATGTTCGAATTGAACAACTTGTTAATTGAAATTGATATTTATGTGAAATATGTGGGAAGGACTTGAATTATGAAATGGGGGCCAAGTGTCGGGTATGAACTAATAATTGTGGCCACTTGCATTTACAGAAACAATATACGTGCGTGAAATGAGAAATGAGATGGTTGATGAGAAATTTGAATGTCTTGAGTAAGACGGCCTAGCCGATCGGGCCGTGATCGTACACCATGCAGCACACATGGTGGTATTGTGCTGTGAATTGGGACATGAATTGAAATACGAATTGAAACATGAATTGAAATAGAAATTGATATTGTAGAAACATGTCTCCAAGGGAAGAAGCCTAGCCGATCGGGTCGTGATCGGACTTCGTGTGAAAGTACGGTAGTATTGCAAATATGAGATGTTAATGCTAGTGATGGCCCAAGCTAATGTTATAATGACTTCTCTTGATGGTTTAAGTGACTCCTTATTTGATGTTGAGGTTCTACCTATGTTATCATTGACTCTTGATTATTTTTTCTTGCATTTATTGATTTTTTTGTTTCTAAGGAGATGTGTGTTACTTCCGTATTTTGACAATCGTTAGGTTTCACTAGGGCATTTGTATGTTATTGATTGTGACTTGATTGTTTCTATGGATTTCCTTCTTTTGTATGGTTATTCTATTTTGAAAGATGATTTTTATCTTTACATACTAGTACTATTCGACAGTACTAACATCCCTTTTGCGGGGGGCGCTGCATCTTTAATGGATGTAGGTGGTTCCACAGTAGGCGGCAGTGATCACCGATAGCGGTACACTCCTTTCATCTAATTTGGTGATCCCCACTTCATTTCGGGGTCCTGTTTCATTTGGTTATCGTGTATTTTTCATTTGAGGTATAGCCGGAGCCTTGTTGCCACCGTTTCCATATTTCTCTTCAGTTGTATTTAAAGGCTCCGTAGACAGGTTGTGGGTGGTGTATGGTATTGGAAATTGAATTAGGAATATTGGTATTTTGAAAAATATGTTCTTCTTCATATCTATAAATATTGTAATATTTTGGATATTATGGTTGAAACTGCTAATGGAAACAAAAATGGAAGATGGTAATGAAATATTTACAAAGTATGATTAATGTAGTCCATCTCCTCTTTATTCATGAATTAATTTGGGTAGAATGAAACCTAATAGGCTTGCTCGATCGGGTTTATTCGGTTGAGCGCCGGTCGTGCCCCTCGATTTTGGGGCATGACACTTCTGCTGTGGTCAACCTCGGGAGACATGCCGCTACCGTGGCTATCGATGAACATCCTCCAAAACCTCCCTTGAAGATGTTCATTCCCGAAGGTTTTTCGATCGCCGACGACTTCAAGGTCGAGAAACCTCCTCGGTGCAGGGTCGGTGTGAAGAGGCATCGAGGTTTATCTGCTCGATCACCGAAGATGATCTCCCCTTATTCCGAAAGGACTGTAACTATGCTGACAAAGACGTAGTGGTCCTCGACTCTAAGGAGGCCATTACTACACACGTTAAGGGATACCTAAGTGTTTACACTTATCCCTTCACGCTGAGCCCGGTGGATCCGATCATCATAAACTTCTGCAAGAGGTACGGGGTATGTCTAGGCCAAATTCACCCTTCACTATAGAGGATCGTGACCCTCCTTCATTTTTTTTTGTAAATAAAACTGATTCGTGCACCTTCACCATCGATCATCTGCTCCGTTTATACAGTCCCTGAATTTTCCAGGGGGGCTGATAAAGCTTGTTTGCCGGGCCAGCAAAGCCCCATTTTTGAGTATCGGTGAGGAGTGGGACCAAGGCTGGCAGGGTTGTTTTGTTCGGGTGAGGAACTCGGATTTGGTCCCGCCCGAATTCATGCCATTCCCCGAGAAGTAGAATACATCACATATGTAAAATTTTCCCTCGAATGTTGATTTCATGTTGCATCCCTCTTTTCCTCATTGGTATTTGTGGTGATGCAGCTGTCTCCCGAGTCCCAAATGTTGTCCCTCGAGTTCACCAAGCTCGTAGAAAAAGAAAACAAGAAGGAGGCTGGTTCGTAAACTAAAAAAAACCTCTAGTTCCAGAGTGTTTGACTCGGCATCACTCCTCCGGCTCAAATACAAACCTGAGTAGGACGACATCTTCATAGCCCATATGTCATCTGTCCCCGAGGAACGGGTGGCAGCCGAGGGGGAAATTACTAAAGTTCATCCCCCTAAAATTTGCGAGGTTGATGCCGAAGTAAGGGTCGAGGATTCGCGAGATGCCGATCCTACCCCACCCGGCGTTATAGACATCTCGGGATCGCCTTCATTCATGGAATCAATTTTGATGAAGCCCTAACGACGAAGGAGCGATCTCACGAAGACGCCCATGGAGCAGATGATCCCCTCCTAGGCTTTTTTGATGGTATAGACTCATCTGTCCCAGAAGATTTTACCGGGTTGGGTGACTTAGAGGTATCTAGGAAAGGTTCTTCTTCGAAGGTTGGTGGGTTGAACTCGAGCGCGAAGTTGGTCAACTAATTCCCGGCCCCGAGCGCGGATCCTAATCGAAAGTGGTCAATTGTCATCACTATTTCGGAAGACGCCCGAGTTTTTTCCGCCCTCGTCGAGCTAGCTAGTTACCTTTGGTGCTTGGAAACTGAAGAAGATTAGGCAAAGATGAACGTGGTGGATGCCCTGTGTCTACTCAAGGAATCATAACAAGTGCTGAATCTGGTAAGGTGTTACCAACGTTTTTGTTTTTCAATTTTTGGTTCTCGACGATCCTAATATCTTTCCTCTTATTTGCAAGCTTCGATGCTCCATCATGAGACCCTCCTCATGTATCGGGATGAGCTGAGCCAGGTGGAGGCCGAGGTTAAAGAGCTTGTTGAGAAGAGATATATGTATAAGCTTCTTAACGAGCAACATGAGGGAGAGGTCAATAGCCTTCGAGATGAGCTGGATGAAACCGAGAAAGAACACGCCGACCTAGTGGAACAGGTAAAAATCCTTGAAGTTAGTGATGACGAGCTAGACCCGATGACTAACGGTCAGAACCTTCATGTCGAATAAAAGCTTGATCGGACCGACCAACTCCGAGCCTAAATGAATGTAATCAAAGTCGAGGACGAAGGGTGTAAAGGCAATATGGATCGCTTGTAATACATTTCGATACGGCTCTTTTGGGCGGCCATTCGGACTAGGACAGCCTCGCGCCTTTCGTCTGACAGTTCCAGGTTTATACTCATGGCCTCTTCGTTTGACTCTTCGGTCCCATATCGGACTCGGAGACTCGGTTATCCTACTTCTACCTATATAAGAGCTTCAACACCATAGATCAACAAGAACATAGTGTCCCTGGTACTAGATTTTGAGGTCGTACGATATGCCCATAGGACTTCGGGCAAGTTTTCCTTCCATTTTCCTTTGGCATCGGTCAACCTCTTTTTGAGGTTCTGGAGTATGGTTTTGTTTGTGGACTCTGATTTCCCGTTTCCACTAGGGTTACAGGGCATTGATAGGATCCTTTTGATTATGTGGTCCTGGAAAAACTTGCTCACTTTGCTACTGATAAACTGCTTCCCATTGTCTCATATGATCTCGGACAGCATTCCAAATGGGCATATTATGTGGTCCCATATGAAATCAATGACCTCCTTCTCCCTGACTTTCTCAAATGCCTAGGATTCCACCCACTTAAAAAATATAATCAGTCATAAATAAGATAAATTGAGCCTTACCGGGCGTCCAAGGTCGGGGACTAACGATGTCCATCCCCCATTTCATGAATGGACAAGGCGACAAGACCGAATGTAGCAGCTCCCCACGCTGGTGGATCATCAGAGCATGCCTCTAAAACTCGTCGCATTTTTGTACGAACTCCTTTGCGTCTTTTTCCATATAGATCTAGTAATAGCCGGCTCTGTTTATCTTTTGAACCAATGACTCGGCGCCTGAATGGTTCACGCAGGTGCCCTCGTGGACTTCTCTCAAAACATACTTGGTGTCTCCTGATCCTAGACATATTGCGAGTGGGCCATCGAGCGCTCTACTAAATGAGGTACCGTTCGGACAAGCTGATCAGGCCGCCTTTGTACACAGAGCCCTCGATTCTTTTGGATCCCAGGGCAGTTTTCTGGTCTTCAGATACTCTATATATTTGTTTCTCCAGTCCGAAGCTAGGCTTGTTGAGTTTATCTCGACGTGATCTTCTTTCACTACCGATTTCATTATTTGCGCGACCGTCCTCGAGTTGAACTCATCGTCCTCGACCGATCATCCTAAGTTAGCAAGAGAATCGGCCTCACTATTTTGATCCCGAGGTACATGTTGTAGAGTCCACTCCTTGAACCGATGTAGCAGTTTATCCAGGTATCTTTGCATTTGCTCCTCTCTGACTTCGAATGTCCCATTAACTTGGTTCACCATAAGGAGGGAGTCACACTTAGCTTCGATCACCTCTGCCCCCAAGGTTTTAGCCAGTTTGAGACCTGCAATCATGGTCTCATACTCGGCCTCGTTGTTAGTCAATTTTACAGTCCTGATATATTGTCTAACTACAATTCGATTCCAAGTCCGTACCCCTTTGAATTCGAGGGAACGTCCGTAAAGAGGGTCCAGATTCCCGAAGAAGTCCCCGAATTTAACAACAACTCTCTTTCGACCTTGGGTATTAGGGCCGGCATAACCACGAAGTCTTTCAAAATTTGAGATTTGATGGCGTTACGGGGTCGATATTCAATATCGTACCCACTAATTTCCACGACCCATTTAGCCAGTCATCCTGAGAGCTCGAGCTTATGCATTATGTTCTAAAATGGATAAGTAGTTACAACACTATGGGGTGGCATTCAAAGTATGGTTTTAGCTTTCTAGAGGCATAAGCAAAGTGAGCGCCAATTTTTCTAGGTGAGGATACCTAGTTTCGGCCTCGTTTAGAGTTCGGCTAACATAATAGATAGGACATTGCATACCTTCTTCTTCCCGGAGCAGGACTCCACTTACCTCCACCTCGGGTACTGCTAAGTATAAGTAGAACTGTTCATCTGCCTTCGGAGTGTGAAGAAAAGGTGGGATCGAGAGGTACCGTTTGAGTTCCTCCAAGGCTTGTTGACACTTCGAAGTCTATGAAAAGTTATTCTTTTTCATTTAACAATGAGAAGAATCGATGTCTCTTGTCGGAGGACCTCAAGATAAATCGACCCAAAGCGGTTATGCTTCCAGTTAACCTTTGTACGTCTTGACGTTGTCCAATACGGTAATGTCCTCTATGGCCTTGATTTTGTCATGACCTAAAATTCATTACAGGTCGCGATGGCGTCTAACACCGCTGTCAAGCAAGCCAATAATGAATGATTTCCTTAATTACTTATTTTAGTATTTGAAATCATATTTTCTTTAATTACATAGTACAAAATGAGATTTACAAGTGAATAAAAATATTTGTACATTAATGAATAACTTGTAAGAACCCCCAAAATCCGGTGTCACAAGTGCATGATCATCAACTAGGGAGTAAATAAAATACAGCATCTGTCCGGAATACAAATTGAATAGGAAGATATAAATAACTTTGAGAAAGACTCTGCTGGATGCGGATCGTAACCTGAAATGCAGCTCGTGGCAAGTCCCCGCATCTTCCGCGCCTCCGCACCCAAGGTACCACCGAACATAAATCAACCTGCACAAAAATGTGCAACAAGTGTAGTATGGGTACGTAAATCAACGTGTACCCAGTAAGTATCCAGCCTAACCCAGGAGGAGTAGTGATGAGGGGTCGTCATTGACACTCACTAGTGGTCCAATAATATAAGCTACAGTAAGGAGTGAACAAATACGAGGCAGAGTAAATAAATGAAATAAACAAGTGTAAATATATGGTACAATCCTCCTCTTTACCGTAAACTCAAGCTCTCCATTAGCAAATTCCTCCTCAACCGAAGCCTATATATATGTATAATGGACCTCACCAAATAGGTTGTTGTAATTCGAATCAAGGAAAAACTCACAGATATCCTGGCTCTTGCCAAATATTACGCACGATTCCATGAGGATATTTTATAGAAATGCTGAGGCGTACAACCCGATCCCATCATAATCTATGCACTGTCGTGGACCGAACAACACGAACCATAGATGCATCTATCAAGCTGCCGAGGTGAATGACCCGTTCCTATGAGAGTGTGGTACATACATTCTGCCGAGTCGAACGACCCGATCCCATTAGAATAAGAAGCTTAAACGGGTCTTTGACCCCCACTCACGAATAAACATGTGATTTATAATTTTTAAGGAAAATTGTTCGATGAAAACGCATGACGCGTGATAAATCCGCGGGAGCAACACCATTATTTCATGGAAAATCTTGAAACTCGCGAAATCTCTACAATAGCAAGTATATCACTCTACGCATGTCTAGTCTCAAGTCATAATGCGAAATAAAAGAATTAAACGATCAAGGAAAATCCATATAGTACAAGTACATCACGGTGTGAACCTAAGTCTACCCGGACAATAACTAAATCTAACTACGTAGGGACTCTCGTCACCCCGTGCGTACATAGTCCCCGCAACAAGTTGCACATATTAAATATATCGTCTAGGGGTAGTTTCCCCCTGAGAGAGTTAGACAAGAGACTTACCTCGCTCCGAAGTTCCGTAACCGGCTCCAAAGCCTTTCCAAAAACTTCAACCGATGCCCAATGCTCCAAAACTAGTCAATAAATGTGCAAATCCATAAATATATACTCTAATACTCATTATAATCCAATTTATAATAATTTTCACCCCGCTCGAAAAGTCGATAAAAATCACCCTTGGGCCCACGTGCCCAGATTCAGAAAATTTTCAAAGATAAACATTACCTATAGCATCACGAACTCAAATATATAATTTATTCTCAATTCAATGCCCAAATTCGTGGTCAAAATCCATAAATACCAAATTCTAGTTTTTCTACCAAAACCCCCACAATTTCTACTAATTTCCATGTTTAAATCCTTAGATAAACCATGTATTTAACTGGTAATAAGTAGGAATCACTTACCTTGTGTTTCTTGATGAAAATCTCTCTTTGAAGCTCTCCAAAATCGCCCCAACCAAATGATAAATAAAAGAAAAATGGGCTTAATCCTGATCTTAAAACAATCTGCCCAGCTGACCTTCCACACATGCGGTACACCAGCCGCACCTACAGAAAATCCATCGCAGGTTCGGTTTCATCCAAGCCAGGGGAAATCCGCTTCTGCGGACCATTTCACGCTCCTACGCAACCGCTTATGCGGTCTGCTACGCGCTTCTGCGCCTTCGCATATGCGGATTCCTTTCCGCTTCTGCGACCCAGTTGCCCCTCTCGCATTCCGCTTCTACGGAGCTTTCCTCGCATCTGCGGGCTAGCAAGATATGGAAACATCCTCGCATCTGCGGCCATCCTAGCTCCGCCCAAATGTCTCTTCTGCGAGCACATAGCTGCACCTGCAGGCTCGCACCTGTTACCCTTTTCACGCAGGTGCGATTGCACCAGATATCAGCTTCCTCAGCACATCTTCCAAGTCCAAACTCGATTCATTGACCACCCGGAATCCACTAGAGACCCTCAGAACCTCAACCAACTATACCAACACGTCCTAAAACACCATACGGACTTAGTCGAGCCTTTAATCACATCAAACAATGCTGAAACCACGAATCACACCCTAATTCAAGCTTAATGAACTTTAGAACTTCAAACTTCTACAATCGATGTCGAAACCTATCAAATCACGTCTGATTGACCTCAAATTTTGGTTAAAATTTTCATTCCACATTATGGACCTACTCTAACTTCCTGAACCGGACTCCGAACCCGATATAAAAAAGTTCGCTCCCGGTCAAACTTCCCAAAACCTTCAACTTTCCAACTTTCGCCAAATGACTCTGAAATGACCTACAGACCTCCAAATCCACATCCTGACTCGCTCCTAAGACTATAATCACCATACGGAGCTCTTCCAGGCTCGGAATCCCAAACGGACACTGATAGCATTAAAATACACTTCAACCCAAATTTATGAAATCCTTCCAAAATACCAACTTTCGACAATAGGCGCCAAAACACTCCGGGTCATCCAAAAGCCGATCCGGACATATGCCCAAGTACAAAATCATCCCACAAATCTGTTGGAACCTTCAAATCCCAATTTCATGGTCGGTTACTCAAAAGTCCATCCTTAGTCAATTGTTTTCCAACTTCAAGATTTCAAAATGAGAATTTTCTTTCCAAATTAACTCCGTACTTCCCGAAATTCAAATCTGATCACACATACAAGTCATAATACTTAAAGTGAAGATAC
Source organism: Nicotiana undulata (assembly GCA_005239495.1). NCBI lineage: Eukaryota > Viridiplantae > Streptophyta > Magnoliopsida > Solanales > Solanaceae > Nicotiana > Nicotiana undulata. The sequence goes on along the minus strand of ML292690.1, from coordinate 45,316 downwards.
TCATGGCCTCAAACCGCCTAACGACACGCTAGATCTCAAAACGACCAGTCGAATCGTTACATTCTCTCCCACTTAAACATACGTTCGTCCTCGAACGTGCTAAGAACTCCTCGAGAATTTGCCGAAATCATTGCTTAAACCCCTTGAGCACCTATCTGTGCTACCACAACCCAGTTGAGCATATTAGCTCGATACAGTCTAAATATTCCCCCATTTATTTAGTCAAAAAGTCTTAGAGCAAGATTCCAACATCCAAAATTCCCTACCATCCCTGTTTCCAACATACGAACATCGTATCAATCATCACACACTGTGCCAAACATGATTGTATACCCTTAATGAATTCAGATCATGCACCGCATAGCTCACATGACCATAACAACATCCTCTGACATCAGTAACCACGATTCCATGAATCTGATGCCCACAACACATCTCATGACACATATAAGTCCCGTTCCAACTCTTGCAATACCGCCACGATGGAAGAGATGTGTAGAAATTCATAACCAACTGTTGAGTCAACAAATCATTGAGTTTATCCTCCTGAAAAGAACCATTACCTCATTATGAACCAAATAACGGTATTTTCTCTTTAATATGCCTCATATAAATCTAATCGCACTGATCCCAGGTCCAAAAATCGTGTCTCACCCAGTACAAGTTGTTCTGGTAACAAGACACCACGAACACTACCAAAAGTCTCATATGATGCCACCATGTGCCAACAAGACACAAACTCGAATGTGATACACAAGGAGAACGAACTTTGAAAAGAACTACTCAACCCACGTAACTAATTAAACAACCGAAAAGGTGTTATGAACCTTCCTCGGAACATGAGAAACAAGACACACAAGATAGATATGGGGAACTGTACTCAACATCACAATGTTGCGGCGTGAAACCCGATCCACACATGATACCATTGCAGTGTGCAACCCGATCCAACCATGTTACCCGTGGCGGCGTGCCACCCGATCCGAACAACATACCGTCGCAGCGTGCCACCCAATCCAGATAGAATAATCTATAAGGAAATACTTACCGAGCTAGAATTCTCATAACTACAAAATACCCGAATGTCGACCACAAGCACGCCAAGTATACAATACCATCCCTGGGGAGACAGATAACGCCATACGCTATAAAACTCAAGCACGACTAAGTTTCCATGAATAGCCTACATCTCGAAAGCCATCATGCTCACATAACACCGCAAGCTACACATGAACACAACACATATGTGAATAATTAAGCTGTCTCACAACCCACACGGCACAATAGGGTATTACATGAAATAGCTGACGACGAAAATAACATCCAACGCCTGAATACTCCTCCGTAGGGAATGCTATGCTAAATGAACACACCCAGGCTAGTGTAGAGTACACATCCACATTTGGACCCATTAACCGACCTCAAACCGATTTTGATCATACCATGCTTGGAAAATAGCCTCTCAAGGACCCATAGTGACCTATTCATGACACATAAGGACAACCGTCAAATCCGGAACAAACTCACACGGTCCACAGCCCAAGGAATGTCTCTCAGGCATAAACTCTAGCACTTGCAATATTACCATGACCTCCATATTAGGTTTCAATATTTAATAATCAAGTGACTGGCATGTCACACTTATACAAATCTCCCCGTGGGTCATGCTCCCACGACCATTCTGCTCAGGTAGCAAGGTTCGCACATCCATACCACCAACCGTTCTACTTCTGTAAAGTGAATCAAAACTCTGCAAGTCAATATAGAAAAGCCTCTTCCACATGACACCGATCGCAGGTGACACTAAAGACAATACCAACTTACTCTAAACATTTGAATTCTTTTCTTTTCATCTGAGCTCGTGACATTTTTGTCGACACCAAACTGCAACCTTGGTCCTCAACTTCCATTTCCCATGCCGCTCACTGCACCTATCCTACTAATACGTGAGAGAACAAGAATTTCATCATAACTCTTAAACCACTAAAATAATAAACACTCTGTCATATGAAGCCTTTAACTCTGCTTATTTCAGGAAAATCATTGCAACACACGACCGAATTCCATAATCAAAAAAATACAAAACTCAAGTTGTGGTCTAAACCACCACGACTCTTCCGGGATCCATCTATACATAACAAGCCATAATACTAGAATGCCTCCAAATAAAATTAGTTACGACAGTCGTCAAGCCTCGTACGTACCGTCACAATCACCTGTAAAACTTAACATGCTGAAGGATTTGATCATTGCCACCACCATGCCGATTCACCCATCGGTAACCGAACCCACTTCTTCTAATTTACTCTGGACTTTCCTTAGAAATAACAATAGCTCCATTCAAAATATAATGAACTCAATTCGCACTCATCTTGAGTGACCCCATTTCACGAGACCACATAGTCTCCAAACCCACGATCCATCTCATATCCTCATTGTGTGCACATTCGCATCTTCAACTAGTACACCCATTCTGCAAATTTATTTTCTCTCATTCTTCCAATGATACACCGCAGACCGATATTAACATAGAACACTCCAAGACCCTCTTCATAATCCGCTGCAAAAGCTCGATACTTATCCATACCACGGACTCGAAATCTATAGGCACCGCACTTAAATTTTGAACCCACTAGGACCATTGTTGAGAGTCACCCACTCTGACTTGTTCCCAAATACGATCAAACTCCAAGGCCTTACTAGCACATGAACACCCCCTCAAGGAGCAAGCGACTGAATTCCTTTCCTTGTACATCACATCCATACAAGAATAAACTTTGAATCTTCCCAAAACCTGAACATGAATCAATAAGGACCAAATATAGCACACATTCCTCAAATCATTAGCTCGAATTATAATGACCCACCAATACACCGTTGACCAGAAACAACACAAGCAGACAACCACACAATCCAACCATAGATGGTAGGGCTCTCTCACTTAGCTTGGAGCTACCATTTCTTAACCCCGAAACACACCAAGATTCCTCCTTCCCAATTACCATGATCTCGCACAATTAACTCGCCAAACCTCTCGAAATCTTTCTATCAAACACTTCACAAATATTCTAAATCACTAGTCATATTCACATACTCGACCTCTTACCGGATGACCAGTAGAATCCTTCATAGAAGCTTCATAATCATAAACACCACGCAACTACTAACCTGCTCATAGGAGATAACCCACCGGTGGAAATTCCATGCCAACATCTTCCACAACACTGCACTGGGTGTCATTACTACAAAATCAGTAAACCCTCCTGAGCCCGTGCTAGTTCACTAGTTGTACAAGTTTGTTCACTCCTCATTAACATCAACTAAAAGCACGATAATACATTCCAATCCGAAGTCATGTTAAATTTTCCTTCGTATCAAGCAAACTCCTCTCTGTCGTGTCTAATATTCATCAGTATAGTAGCCAACATTCCAAATTAAGTTTGTAGAACTAGTCACTCTCCACCATAAATCCCACACCACTCCAAACATTCCTACATGCGTGTGGTTATGCTACCACATAACCCATATGCTACTCTGCCACTTTGGTCAGACCCTCTTCTTTAAGAAACTACTCGCCTTTTGTTTCTCACACCTGGCCTTCCAGAAATTAAACCACCAGAAGACACCTCCCACATTTCCTTCCTCATCCTACTGCCCAATTGTTACCTTAAATAAAAATCCGTCTCTATAGCACTTGAACCAATAGGTCGCTACCAACTTTAAACCCCTCCGGCGATTATCCTTCTCGATCCATTAACACAAGGAAAACCGATTCGATCATGAACCACTACACACTGCGGTCTCTGACGGCTGCTTCCCCGACACCATTTCACAATACCCTGTCCCAATGGAAAATTGAAAAAGACCATAACACCGGCGACCCTAAGACATTCAATCGAGGACGACGACACCAAATCACAGATGAAAATTCTACCACGCTCGTAAATACCGAGTCTTGTTGCTCCATCAACCCAAACATGAACATTCTTAGTCCGATTTCCTTTCCTCTACTGGAAATAAAACATTGAACCTCTAAATCATGCACTGAGAAAAGCCTCCTTTCAAGTCATTCACTGCCCCGACACATAGACAAGCATCCTACCATTACATCAATATTGTGCAATAACAAATCATGAACATCCTAGAAATCTATGCATAACTTCAAACCATCAGAAATACAACCACTGAGCTGAAATGACAGAACATCCTTACGCAAGGTGACGACATTAGCCCAATCGAATTCTCAGGGAGAAACATCCTGCACCATTTCCGCAGTACCATTACAATTACTCGATTCCCAATTGATAACAAGCGCTTCACTTCATATAAGATTGAGTAGGAAGGAAATAAAGGTATAAGCCTCAAAGGAAATCAAACCGCACGAAGAGGAATCAAGAAGGGAAGTGCTCCTAACAGCCCTGTAGCTTCTCGAAGATAAGTACAGATAACCCGTACCGATCCGTAAGTCTCTACTAGTCTTGCTCATGACTCGTGAGACCTAAGTGAACCTAATTCTCTGATACCATGTTATCACGACCTAAAATACATTATAGGTCGTGATTGCGCCTAACACCGCTGTCAGGCAAGCCAATAATGAATGATTTCCTTAATTACTCATTTTAGTATTTGAAATCATAGTTTTCTTTAATTACATAGTACAAAATGGGATTTACAAGTGAATAAAAATATTTTTACATTAATGAATAACCTGTAAGCATCCCCAAAACTCGGTGTCACAAGTGCATGAGCATCAACTAGGGAGTAAAATAAAATACAACATCTGTCCGAAATACAAATTGAACACGAAGATATAAATAACTCTGAGAGAGAGACTTTGTTGGATGCGGATCGCAACCTGAAATACAGCTTGCAGCAAGTCCCCACATCATCCACGCCTAAGGTACCACCGGACGTTAATCGACCTGCACAAAAATATGGAGCAAGTGTAGTATGAGTACGTAAATCAACGTGTACCCAGTAATTTTCTAGCCTAACCCGGGAGGAGTAGTGACGAGGGGTCGACATCGACACTCACTAGTGGTCCAATAACATCAGGTACAATAAAGAAGTGAACAAATATGAGGCAGAGTAAATAAATTAAATAAACAAGTGTAAATATGTGGTACAGTCTCCTCTTTACCATAAACTCAAGCTCTCCATAAGCAAATTCCTCCTCAATCGAAGCCTATATATATATGTATAATGGACCTCACTAAATAGGTTGTTATAATTTGAATCAAGGAAAAACTCACAGATATTCTGGCTCTTGCCAAATATTACGCACGATTCCATGAAGATATTTTACAGAAATGTCGAGGTGTATGGCCCGATCCCATCATAATCTGTGCACTGCCGAGGGTCGAACAACACGAACGATAGATGCATCTATTAAACTGTCGAGGCAAATAACCCGCTCCTATAAGAGTGTGGTACTTAAATTCTACCGAGGCGAACGACCCAATCACATTAGAATAAGAACCTTAAACGGTTCCTTGACCACCACTCACAAATAAACATGTGAGTTATAATTTTTAAGGAAAATCGTTCGATGAAAACGCATAACGCGTGAGAAATATGTAGACGAAACACCATTATTTCGTGGCAAATCTTGAAACTCGCTAAATCTCTACAATAGCAAGTATATCACTCTACGCATGTCTAGTCTCAAATCTTAATGCGAAATAAAAGAATTAAACAACAACAACAACAATAACATACCCAGTAAAATCCAACTAGTGGGGTCTGGGGAGAGTAGAGTGTACGCAGACCTTACCCCTACCCCGAAAAGGATAGAGAGGCTGTTTCGGGGAGACTCTCGGCTCAACAAGAGAGACAATAATATCAGAAAAGAAACAAAAGAAAAGGCATGTAACAACAAAAGATGCCAGAAAGAAAATAACAACGAATAAGTGAAAGGACAATAACACAAAACTATGCAAAACAACAATGTGAACAGAACACAGACAGCTAACAAACTAAAAAAAAACTCTATCAGACTACCCGGTACAAAGAGGGAAGAACTCTCGACTACCTCCTAGCCTACCACCCTAATTCTAGACCTCAACATGTTCATATCAAGAGCCATGTCCTCAAAAATATGAAGTTGTGCCATGTCCTTCCTGATCACCTCGCCCCAATGCTTCTTAGGCCACCCTCTGCCTCTTCTCGTATATGCCAAAGTCAACTGCTCACATCTCCTAACTGGTGCATCTAGGCTTCTCCTCCGCACATATCCGAACCATCTAAGCCACGCTTCCCGCATCTTGTCGTCCACAAGAGCCATACCCAACCTCTCCCGAATATCTTCATTCCTAATCTTATCCAGCCTAGTGTGCCCACACATCCATCTCAACATCCTCATTTCAGCTACTTTCATCTTCTGGATATGTGAATTCTTGACTAGCCTACACTCAGCTCCATACAATATGGCCGGTCTAACCATCACTCTATAGAACTTACCTTTGAGTTTCGGTGGCATATTATTGTCACACAGGACTCCAGACGCTAACCTCCATTTCATCCACCCCACCCCAATACGGTGCGTAACATCCCCGTCGATCTCCCCATCTCCCTGGATAATTGACCCTAAGTATTTAAAACTTTCTCTCTTGAGGATGACCTGTGAGTCAAGCCTGACTTCCACATCCGTTCCCCTGTCACATCGCTGAACTTACATTCCACATATTCTATCTTGGTCCTACTCAACTTGAAACCTTTAGACTCTAGGGCCTGCATCCAAACCTCCAGTCTCTTATTAATGCCGCCTTGCGTCTTACCAATCAGAAGTATATCATCAGCGAACAACATACACCATGGCACCTCTCCTTGGATATAGTGTGTCAATGCGTCCATCGCCAGAGAAAATAAGAACGGGCTGAGCGCAGATCCTTGGTGTAACCCCATAACAATCGAAAAAGGCTCTAAGTCACCTCCCACAGTCCTAACCCGATTAATAGCTCCATCATACATATCCTTTATCGCCCTAATGTAATCCACCGGCACACCTTTCACCTCTATACACCTCCAAAGGACGTCCCTAGGGACCTTGTCATACGCCTTCTCTAGGTCAATAAACACCATATGCAAATACCTCTTCCTATCCCTGTATAGTTCCACCATCCTCGTGATAAGGTGGATAGCTTCCGTAGTAGAACGACCCGACATAAACCCGAACTGGTTTTCCGATATATACACTACCCTTCTTATCCTCCCTTCCACCACCCTCTACCCAACTTTCATGGTATGACTTAGTCACTTGATACACCTATAGTTGTTACAATTCTGGATATCCCATTTGTTCTTGTACACCAGAACCATTGTACTCCACCGCCACTCATCAGGCATCCTCTTTGTCCTGAAGATAACATTAAACAACCCAGTCAGCCACTCCAAGCCTGCTCTACCTGCATATCTACAAAACTCTACTGAAATCTCATATGGTCCGATCGCTTTGCCCCGACTCATCTTACCCATCGCACCCACGACCTCCTTAACCTTAATGTGCCTACAATATAGCAAGGAAAATCCTTATAGTACAAGTATATCATGGTGTGAACCTAAGTCTACCCGGACAATAACTAAATCTAACTACGTATTGACTCTCATCACCCCGTGCGTACGTAGTCCCTGCAACAAGTTGCACATATTAAATATATAACCTCAGGGTAGTTTCTCCCTCACAGAGTTAGACAAGAGACTTACCTCGTTCCGAAGTTCTGTAACCAGTTCCAAAGCCTTTCCAACAACTCCAACTGATGCCCAATGCTCCAAAACTAGTCAATAAATGTGCAAATCCATAAATATATACTCTAATACTTATTATAATCCAATTTACAATAATATCAACCCCGCTCGAAAAGTCGATAAAAATAACCCTTGGGCCCACGTGCCCGGATTCAGAAACTTTTCGAATATAAACATTACCCATAGCATCACGAACTCAAATATATATTTTATTCTTAATTCCCTGCCAAATTCGTGGTCAAAGTCCAAAAATACCAAATTCTAGATTTTCTACCAAAAACTCCACAATTTCTACTATTTTCCATGTTTAAATCCTTATATAAACCATGTATTTAACTTGCAATAAGTGAAAATCACTTACCTTGTGTTTCTTGATGAAAATGTCCCTCTGAAGCTCTCCAAATTCGCCCCAACCAAATGAAAAATTGAAGAAAAATGGGCCAATGCCCGTTCTTAAAACAATTTGCCTAGCCGACCTTCCGCACCTGTGGTACACCAGCCGCACCTGCGGAAAATCCATCGCAGGTTCAGTTCCCTCCAATACAGGATAAATCCGCTTCTGTGAACTATTTCACGCTCCTAGGAAACCGATTCTATGATCCGCCATGCGCTTCTGCGCCTTGCACATATGCAGATTCCTTTCTGCTTCTGCGACCCAGATGCCCCTTTCCCATTCTGCTTTTGCGGAGCTTTCTTCTCATCTGCAAGCTAGCATATGCGGAAACATCCTTGCATCTGCAGCCATCCCTGCGCCGTCCAAATGTCGCTTCTGCGATCACATAGCCGCACCTGCCTCTCACCTGCGACCCTTTTCACGCAGGTGCGGTTCCACCAGATATCAGCTGCCTCTGCACATCTTCCCAACCCAAACTCGATCCGTTGACCATCCAAAATCCAACCGAGGCCCTCAGGACCTCAACCAACTATACCAACACGTCCTAAAACACCATACGGACTTAGTCGAGCCTTCAAATCACATCAAACAATGCTAAAACCATGAATCCCACCCCAATTATAGCTTGTGAGTGGTTATTTTCGGGGGATCCCTGTGATATCAAGGTGAGACCAAGCGAAAAAATCCACGTTAGCTTCAAGGAATTTAACGAGTTTTTTTACCTTTCGATTGGGTAGATGCTCGATCAATATGACCTGCTCATGTTCTTCAATTGTCGATTTGGTGGCGTCGGAGTCATCGGGGGTTATAAAAGACCTGGGAATCCTGTATTCGTCATCTTCATCGGTCCCCTGCTTCTCCGATTGGGTCGGGGCCAGTGTTGGTAATTGCTATTTTGATTTTTCCTCGGCGACCAAACTTAGACTTTTTGTCGTTGTACGTGCGGATATCGAGATCACCTCTTCGACCGCGAACATTTCCTTTACGACTGGTTGTTCTCTGTAGATAGTTTTAATCCCTCCTGGTGTTGGGTATTTCAACACTTGGTGCGGAGTCGAGGGTACTGCGCTCATGTTGTGGATCTACGACCGCCTGAACTGAGCATTGTACCTCATATCTCCTCCAATTACGTAGAACTTGGCTTCCTATGGTCCCATGGAAATTCATCGAAAATGTTATCTCCCTTTTAATGGTCTCACATGCCATATTGAATTCGTTTAGAATTCGGACTACAGAAGCGAATTGATCTTGTAGACCGAGCTATTCCAAGACCCTCGATCTGATATTGGCTGAGCTACCTAGATCAATTAACACATGATTAACCCGAGATTTATTTATGATTATAGATATTACTAGTGCATCATTGTGGGGCTGTGCGATCCCTTCAGTGTCCTCGTCATTGAAAGACGAGTCCATGTTTCCCTTGTGATGGATACTTTGGTGCGTTTAGCATCGGCCCTTGGGGAACGAGGACCCCACCGATGATCATGTTAATGATATGATAAGGTTCCTCCTACTCAATTTGTTTATTAGAATATCTATTCTTAAAATGATTCTTGGCTCGATCGCTCAGGAACTCTCGGAGATGTCCATTTTTGAATAGCCGAGCTACTTCCTCTCTTAATTGTCGGCAATCCTCTATTCTGTGGCTGTGAGTGCCATGATATTTGCACATTAGGTTAGGATCCATTTGGGCTGGATCATACTGTAGAGTTTGAGGCCATTTGGTATCTTTTATGCGTCCGTTGGCAGATACGATAGCAACAGTATCGATGTTGAACTTGTACTCTGATAACCTTAGCGATTTATTAAGCCCGATGGGCCTATCAAAACCCTCGTTGCTCAGGAGCCTGCGATTATTTTTACTGTGATAATTTCTCCTTTTATTTCTCATAGGGTTTCGTCCAGATACGTTACCCCTACGATCACCGTTGTACAGCTGATATCGATCCCTATTTGACCTAGGTTCACGATCAATGTCTCTTTTGGGTTTGTCACTAGCTCGGACAGGATAAACAGACCCGGAGAGGGCCTTAAGCTGTTTGTCTTCGATTCTATTTTTTACTGATATCGGTTATGCACATCGGCCCAAGCTACGGCCGGATATTCTACCATATTTTGTTTCAAGTGTTGCGAAGCCAATGAACTTCGAGTATTGAGTCCTTGAGTGAAGGCCTGAATGGCCCAATTGTCTGCCACCTGCGGCAGGTCCATCCGTTCTATTTGAAATCTTGACACGGTTTCCCTGAGCATCTCGTTATCTCTTTGCTTTACCTTGAAAAGGTTCGACTTCCTGGTCTCGACCTTGATCTCTCCGGCATGTGAATTTACAAAATCATCTGCAAGCATGGTAAATGAAGTCAATAGATTTGGAAGGTAAGTTGTGATACCATATCATAGCTCTTTTTTACAAGGTCTCCCAAACATTTTCAGCAAGACAGATTCGATCTCATCATCTTCTAGGTCGCGATCCCCTTGATGGCACACGTGTATGAGGTCACATGTTCATTTGGGTAAGTTGTCCATTTATATTTAGGAATTTCAGGCATGCAGAACGTTTTAGGGATCGGCTTCGGGGCTGCCGAATGGAATCTTCTTCTGGAAATCCTAGCTATTCTTAGCATGATATTGGGAAATCTCATTGCTATTACTCAAACAAGCATGAAACGTATGCTTGCATATTCGTCCATAAGCCAAATCGCTCGGAGGGAAAGGTTTTTTAGAAAACTTTTTGGTGTCTAGGCCTTTCAATAGCGGTGGTGCTGCGGGGATTTGGTAGACCCTGGAGTTGTAAGTATCCACTTTCTTGTCGTTGGCTTTGGTTTTCTTTTCTCCCGTCCACCCGCCTTTTCAATTCCTCGATCATCTTTATTATCTCGGGGTTTGTCCCAGGTCAGCTTCATTTGGCCTATCTGCGGCTGGTTTCTGTTCTGCAAGTGTTTTCCCGGGATGATTCGGGCTCTACTCTACTGGGAGCGTGGCTTTGGTTCTGTAGTTGGGCTATCGCTGCATGTTGAGCCTGCAACATTTCAAAGATCATCCATAAGTTGATCCCATCTCCTTCACTGTCACGACCATTTTGGGATACCGACCAGACTCCCCCGCGGACACTCTTCTTAGGATCAGTGGACAAATTCGTGTTGATGGCCACATGTGAGCTGGCGTCGATAGGATCCACGACCAAAATTTTGTTGGGTCGGCGGGGGGCACCTCGTTACCAGGCGCTATATTGTTGTTCTCGCCATGGTGGCCAGACTCAGCATCCATGTTTAGAGGAGCAGATTGGGAGAATACAAACCGATAAATTAAGTTAAACTGAACAAACTAAGATGAAATGGATTCAAACCACATGAGGAGGATCGTTCCAACCTTAGTGAACTATTCACCGTCGATCTGGGCTCACTATGGACAACACCGATGAACAAGAGAAAGAGCTAATAACAGAAAAAATGATAATATGTTGCTTTGAAATGCGTGTTACGATGTCTTTAACGAATTATAAGACCCCCTTTATATAGTAGGGGAATCCTATTATAATTGTAACTCCCATCATCATCTTGGTTTATTTGTCGGAGACCGGGATGTACCATGAGCCCGATTTTAACCTTATACTGCACTAAAGATGCCTGCCAGACTAGAAACTCTGAGCTTGCAGAAAAATTTAATTAGGTCAAGACACAAATAGAAAATGCATAATTACACGGACCTTGTCAAAATGATTCTGTACCTATACTAGTACGTATTCTTTGATGAACTAATTAGACAATTTCTTGAAATGGGGATGGAAATCTAGCCATCACCTAATATAATCCGTGTCACACTGAAGTAATGATCTACTTCACTTAGTTTCTAGCAAACTGCAAGTACAAAAGAACAAGCAACCCCAAATTTAACTACTACTCCTCTCATTTTATTCACAAACACCAAAAGGCGTAAAAAGTGGCTTTATATATTCTCAAATCGTAATTGTGATGTAACTTCAGTTCAAGGTCAATAATCATAATTATTAAGTTTCTTTTCTTTTGACCCGTGAATCACTCATTAGAAGGAGAATCACTATGCTCCACGCCATCCAGGTTTTGATACTTGTAAAGCCAAGCACAAGTTACATAGTAACCAAAGTTCAATACTCCCCCAACAACCAATACCCAGTACACATTGTCCAGCCTTCCCTTATTTATGTTATCTGGTAACCAATTTGTTGTCCTTCTAACAACATCAATTAGAGCAGTAGTCAAGTAAAATGCGACCCCAACAATCACCGAAATCATCGCTGTTGCCATGTTCTTTAAGGTTGTTGGAAATTCCTGGTAGTAAAATGCAACTTGTCCAGGAAAATGAAATGCCTCTGAAATGCCAACAAGTGCTAACTGGGGCACAAGCCATAACACTGACATTGGCACAATATTAGAACCTTGATCAAGGTTGTTCAATTTTGCTACCTTTAGCCTCTTCGACTCGACTAAGGCCGAGACACCCATGACCAGAGCACTGAGCACATGCCCGAAGCCAATTCTCTGGAGAGGAGTTAGAGATTTGCCAGTCAACTTCTTCCACAAGGGAAAAAGAAATTTGTCGAACAGAGTGAGGAATAAAGCAGAAGAGATGGTGGAAAAAACGAGTATGGAACCAGCTGGGATTTGGAAATGAGGTCCAACGTGACGGTCCATTGCTAAGGCTTGAAGAATTGACATACTTGCTTGTACACCAATTGTTGTCCCAAGAAAAAAGCTACTTGACCATAGTGGTATTATTCTAATTAAGGTTTTGAAATCTTCTACTTCTTGTACTGAACAAAGTCTCCATGGTTTAGCTGTACAGCCATCTGGTTTAACGTCACCTTCACTTTTAATAGCTGCACGGTTTAAGAACCTGCATCATGATAACCAACTTCCATAAAAAGTATTCATTCCCTTAAACTCTTTATTTTCAGATGATACGATTCACTATATTCGAACATACTTATAGAAAGTATTCGTATCATTGTCCAAACAGTCCATTAAAGTCTTATAAAAATAGTCTTTGTAGATTGATAGACAAACATAAAAATATGCTGACATCTCAAATAGGAGTCTCAAATTAAAGCTCCACAAAAATTTTCAATCATGACAGGATCATATCTACTAGTTCATGTCTCCTGGAGTGGATTTGACTGTTTCTTTTGACCATACTTTTATGGTGCTAATTTAGAATATACTAAATCTAAGACAGCATAAATGTCAAGATTTACTTGCCAATACTTCACCACTGAGACAACATAAAACAAACAATGATGCAAATAAATAAAGCATAATTAAGAGACAAGGGATGCCCTAAAAATACCACGTTACTTTTCGAGATTAAGTCAGTAAAAATGTTCTCTTTTTGATAACGTAAAGTTTTAAATGAAATGATTACATAATTATACATAGTATCAAATTAACCATGTTGTGTTGGATTCAAATCTCAGCTACACCAATTAACCAAGATATTTATATATATTTGGCCCATAAAAAAAACGTGGCTTGCACATGAGGAGCAATGTTGAAGATATAATTTTCTCTAATAGCTTAAACATTTAAATGAGATGATCACACAATTTAGAAGTTATAGTATAATACTGTTACCTCAAGGTTTTTGAAGGTGGAACAACTATTGTTTTGGGTGCAACAGTATGTCCATGGTAGAAACCATCAGCACTCGATGGGAGTGGTTCCTTTCTTCTCCTAATACTTGCAGCCACAACACGTGCGAAACTGGTGAATGGACTACCTTCTGGCTTAGAATTGGCGTAAAATCTGCTTCCCATTAGGAAAATGACTAAACCAAGAACATTGGCTGCTACACAAATGAAAAATCCGACTTTCCAGCTCACATTATCTTCAACATAGACAACAGCTGTGGATGCTAATACAGAAGAACCATATACGAAGAAAAAGAACCAGTTGAAGAAAATCCCTTCATCTTTTGGGTTATTAAATTGATTGGCTCCCAATGTTGAAAGGGTTGATCGGGAACCACCACTCCCCAGAGTTGCCAGAATTATGGCTGCGTAGAGTACTACATACTGAACTTTTGGTGTAGGACTGCACGATGTTGAGCCAACTTCACATGGTTTAGGCCTCAAAGAATCAACTGTTGCTGTTAAAGCTAATAGGATTGTGCCCTACAAGTATAAAAGATTAAAAAAAGAACTTATAAAATAAGTACTACCCCTCTATTTTAGTTGATGTGAACCTATTCTCTTTTTGGTCAATTTAAAAAAGAATAATTCCTTTCTAAATTTGGTAATAATTTAGTTTAAACTTACAATTCTACCCTTGATGAAAACCTTTTATAACTACACAAATACTCTGGACCTCTTTTTGACTCGTTTAAGACCACAAATTCCAAAAATCTTTATTTTTTCTTAAACTCTGTGTCCAATCAAGCAAATCACATAAATTAGAACAGAACAGAGAGTATTAAGTATTAAATACAGGAGTGAATACTGTGAGACTTAAGACTATTAAGTATTCCTCCACGTCAGCTGCATTTTTTCCAACGCTCTTATGTGATTATTTTGTGCAAAATCATAATAAAAATGGTTGCTAGAGACGAAATGGTGGTACCGATAAAGAGAGGAGGGATGAAACCCAGATGATAGAATAGCAACCAATGAATGAGTCGGCAATAATAGCAGCAACGACGGGAATCAAACTTCCAGCACCATTAACCAGATTTGATATCTGAGCAGCATCGATGCTCTCCACTTCAAATTCCTTTATCAGATATACAATAAGGTTGCTCGTCAAACCTCCAAATGCTAGGTTCGAACCTACTGTTGTTGCTGTTTTCATCATGGAATTGAAGTCAACATATTAATTACTAATTTAGTCACATCCATGGATTCGTCGATATTAAATATAGTACAAATACGAGAAGTTGCAACTTGTATGTCACTCATGGATGAATTAAAAGGTTAATTACAGACCAAGTCCAGTCTCTATCATCTTCCTTCCCTATTTTAGTTAGCCGTGAATTCTATGTGACAAATCAGCAACTTCCTCCATTTATTTTTAAAAAAAAAAACTACAGTACTTATTTTTAAAATAGCAATATTATAGTGTCGTATAAAATGAAATAACATAAAGAGTATTTTCTCTGCATTATCTAGCAAAATATGGCAAAAATCGGACATTTATTCTTTGGAATGTGGTGGCATGTGTCGGTTGTGGGAACAAAGTCTCGTATGAAAAGTATGTATAAAAGAAAAAAATCACCTTATAAGGCATTGAATATTCTTAATGATGCGAAACTTTCTCGGAAAAATCGTACGGAATTGGACCAAAACAGATAATACTACACCATATTAAGAGTATCTTTAGGCCCGTTTAACCTAACAATAAGTTGTATTCAAGTTTAGAGGTGCAAAAATGGCTGAAAGGGTAATGCATGGACAAAAGAAATTCACATATATATCCGTTTTATACTCATTTATTCAACTATATATCACCTCTAACCTGCAAACATGAAAATTAATACTATTAATTAAACATCAAATATATATAGGTATGTATACATCTGTTGGAGAGAGAGAGAGATGAAACCTATGATGAAGGGGAAGGTGATCCAGCCTCCTAGTCTACCATGTGCCTCCGATGGAGATTCCATGGATGAACAAATAAAGAACTTCTGAATTTCAGCAAAAGGAATTTCTTCTACTAACTAATATCTGAGCGTTTACACATTAAATGATAGTTCAAACTCTTACTTATATATATAATGCCAGCATCAAGAATCTATAAACACAGACATTGTGTGGACAGTGGAAAGAGAAGTTTTATATATAAAATAGTATGTCTCCATGAAATACACGCTTTTAATTGACTTTCTTGAACCAATTATCATTGGCATTGTTGTTATGCTTTGACGGCGAAGCCAGAATTTTCATCAAAGAGTTAGTTTGGTCAGCAAACAAGCTATCCCATGATGAATTATTTCAGGATTAGTTATATGGGATAAAAAAATACTTCAATCCCAGGATAACTAATATCGAGATTAGTTATACCATGATTTTATTCCAACCAAACGTAGTATTGTAACGATCCGGTCGTTCGTTCTGAGAGTTATAACCCCATTTCCCCATCTATGTTTATTTATGTGTTGTTCAGCTGTGTTGAGTTGTATCGAATTGATAGGTTTTGACGCCGTTGGCGAATTTTGGAAGTTTAGAAGTTCTTAAGCTTGAATCCGAGGTTGATTTGTGTTTTGGGTGTTCCGGAGGTTCGACTAAGTCCAGGTAATGATATATGAGTTGTTGGAATTATTGGTTGAGGTCTCGAGGGCCTCACGTGAGTTTCGAATATGTTTGAGTTGTGTTGCGCTCGTTTTTCTTATGTTTCGACGTAGTTTCTTCAAGCATAAATGATATCATATTGAATAAATGAGATCTCGTTTCTTTTTTGAATGAAGCATTAGATCTGTATCGTAATTACGAACCCGTATAAAAAAGAATCATCGGATTTGGACATCGTATGAGGATTTTATGGTCATTTTACTAAGGTTGCTAGATTTTTCAGGTTATTTACGAAACTACCACTGACGGCGTAATTAAAAATCTGCACGATTTGCAAATATTAAAATATATATACCTTATTCATTATAAGGTCAAATTGAGTGATTCAAAATCCTAACTTGAGTAAATTTCACAAGGAATCCATTGGAGGCATATAAAGCAAGTTTTGGGATCATTTGGCATGAGAACGAGGCAGAATAGCTGTCAGAAAAATATATAAAATAAGGGTTTGTTCATTCGGTCATATTTTGAGTTGGGGAGCTCAAATTTGAGCGATTTTGGAGGCGATTTTCACCATAAGGATTCATGTAAGTGTTCTCTACTCGATTTTGGTTATGTTTCATGAATCCATCTTCATTTTTGGGATTTTATTGATGATTTTAAAGTGAAATTGAGGGAGTTAGGGCTTGAGTTTTGGAGAGTTTTAGGTAGGGATTTGAGGAACCAAACGGAGTCCGATTTTGACAAATTTTATATGGTTAGACTCGGGAAGAGGACGAGGGTTTTGATTCTGCCATTTTTGACTGAATTCGAGATGTGGGCTCGGGGGCTGGGTTTTAGCCAATTTTGGATTTTTGGCCTATTTATGTAGTTTTATTGTGGAATTCGATTCCTTAGCCTACGTTGATAGTAGTATTCTGGTTTTTGTTAGATTCTGAGCTTTTGGAGACCGAGTCCATAGACGAGGGCATCCCGGAGTAGGATTTTTGCGTTGTTAAGGTAAGTAACAGTTTTAACTCTGGCTTCGAGGGTATAAACCCGGAGAATTTGATATCGTGTAACTGTTTAGAGGTGATACCCATATTAGGTGACGGGCGTGTGGGTGTATACCTCGAGGGATTGAGACTTGTTCCGTCTCATGAGGCCTCATAGCCATCATCTGTGTTTACGTAGTTACTTGTTGTTGAACTTATCTGCCTTCATGTTAGAGATCATGCTTAGGCTTTATTCATGCTCACATTATTTGTACTCAGTCATAGAAATTATTGTACATATTTACCTCAGTCTCTATTATTTGCTAATATGATGGGATACTTGATGTGGGGTGTGTCCCCTTATTTGTGGTGCATTGTGAGGCTAGACAGGTACATGATTGAGTGAGATCGAGGGCCTGGTTGTGAGGATATTAATACCATAGTGCGTGAGTTGGTCCGCGTAGCGCGTGAGTTGACCGTGCGGGTCCAGTTATTTATACCATAGCGCGTGAGTTATCCGCGTAGCACGTGAGTGATTGTACGAATCCAGGTATTGATATGATGGCTTGGTTGTGAGGATATTAATATCATAGCGCGTGAGCTGTACGCGTAGCACGTGAGTTGACCGTGTGGGTCCAGGTATTGATATCATAGCGCATGCGTTGTCCGCGTAGCACGTGAGTTGACCGTGCGGAACCAGGTATTGATATGATGGCACGTGAGTTGTCCGTGCTTAGCGCTTGGGCTTTGGGAGCCGCTCCGGAGTCTGTACACACCCCTAGTGAGCGTAGAGTGTTGAGTGTATTGAGTGCTGAGTGCGAGTGATGAGTGATGGAGGGACACTGTTGTGAGGTTGCATTTATTTTTATTGTTGCTGCATTTACCTATTAAATTTCTTTGTGGCATTTACCGAGTTATGGAATTTACCTCGTTATTACTGTTTAGTTTTAAATTGTGAAAATAAATAATTGGACTGTTTTACTTAGCTCGTCACTACTTCTTAGTTCCTTAGTTATTCTGTTACTACTGAGTCGGTTGTACTCATACTACACCCTGCACTTTATGTGCAGATCTAGGTGAGTTAGAGCACGGCGATCGTTGATTTCAGGCCGGTATCTGTGGAGATTGCAAGGTAGCTGCCAGCGTCCGCAGGACCTTTTTACTCCTTTTATCATTTCTTCTTGTGGACAGTTAGACACTTTATATACCTTAGT
The DNA here is from genome assembly GCA_005239495.1 of Nicotiana undulata. Lineage (NCBI taxonomy): Eukaryota > Viridiplantae > Streptophyta > Magnoliopsida > Solanales > Solanaceae > Nicotiana > Nicotiana undulata. The sequence continues at coordinate 26,734 of ML292690.1, read as the reverse complement.
TCATAGTCTTAGACGCTCATGACTTAGTGACACCCCAATGTTTGGGACTCGTTTCCGTATTTTTTATATTAATTATATTTAGAGTTGATTAGTTTATGAGAAATTTAAATGTTGATATTGTTTTATTAAATTCATAAAATCAATCAGTAATAATATTTTGGAAAATAGGCTTTCCTTGTAGCACGATAGGGGCCATCACGACCATGGTTAGATTTTGCTCCGTGACAAGTTGGTATCAAAGCCTAGGTTACATAGGTCTCACGAGTCATGAGCGGGTTTAGTAGAGTCTTGTGGATCGGTACGGAGACGTCTATACGTATCTTCGAGAGGCTGCAGAACCTTTAGGAAAACTTCACATTCTTGAATTCTTATCGTTCGGTATTGATTCAGCTTGAAGTTTAATTCTTTGAATTCCTTCAACGCATTCATAGGCGCACATGAGCGCTCGGTATCAGTTGTGCATCGACGGATTGTGATTTTCTGGATGAGGTGCGAGATGTAATTTTTGTGTGTTGATGTTGGGTCAGTTTGGAGGACTTGAGGGCGGGTTTTCACTGTAGATTGAGCACTAAGGTTTTGATTGTGTGAGCGCATGCTTGTGGACCTATATGTCCGGTAGTGTCCCTACTAGTGGAAATGGTGGCTGGATGGATACGTGGTGAGTATGATGTGACCGCAAGATGAGTTCATATGATTTGAATGTGACGAGAAGGTATTGCTGAAGGTTTCACCTATTTGAGACTTCAGGTTTGTTTTCAGACTCGTTTGAGGATGAACGTTTGTTTAAGAGGGGGACGATGTAACGACCCGGTCGTTCGTTCTGAGAGTTATAGCCCCATTTCCCCATCTATGCTTATTTATGTGTTGTTCAGCTGTGTTGAGTTGTATCGAGTTGATAGGTTTTGGCGTCGTTGGCGAATTTTGGAAGTTTAGAAGTTCTTAGGCTTGAATCCGAGGTTGATTTGGTGTTTCAGTGTTGTTTTGGGTGTTCCGTAGGTTTGACTAAGTCTGGGTAATGATATATGAATTGTTGGAATTATTGGTTGAGGTCTCGAGGGCCTCGAGTGAGTTTCGAATATGTTTGGGTTGTGTTGCGCTCCTTTTTCTTATGTTTCGACGTCGTTTTACAAGTATAAATGATATTATATTGAACAAATGAGCTCCGATTTCTGTTTTGAATGAAGCATTAGATCTGTATCGTAATTACGGACCCGTAGCAAAATGAATCATGGACTTTGGATATTGTATGAGGATTTTATGATCATTTTAAGGTTGGAAGATTATTCAGGTTAATTACGAAATTGTCACTGACGGCGTAACTAAAAATATGCACGATTTGCAAATATTAAAACCTATATATGTCATTCATTATAAGGTCAAATTGAGTGATTCAAAAGCCTAACTTGACTAGAAATTCACAAGGAATCCATTGGAGGCATAAAAAGTGAGTTTTGGGATTGTTTGGTATGAGAAACGAGGCAGAATAGCTGGCAGAAAAATATATAAAACAAGGGTTTGTTCATTCGGTCATATTTTGAGTTGGGGAGCTCGGATTTGAGCGATTTTGGAGGAAATTTTCACCATAGGGATTCGGGTAAGTGGTTTTCTACTCGGTTTTAGTTATGTTTCATGAATCTATCTTCATTTTTGGGATTTGATTGATGATTTTAAAGTGAAATTAAGGGAGTTAGGGCTTGAGTTTTGGAGAATTTTAGGTAGGGATTTGAGGGACCAAACAGAGTCCGATTTTGATAAATTTTATATGGTTAGACTCGGGAGAGGACGAGGGTTTTGATTCTTCTATTTTTGACTGAATTCAAGACGTGGGCCCGGGGGCCGACTTTTAGCCAATTTCGGATTTTTGGCTTATTTAAGTAGTTTTATTGTGGAATTCGATTTCTTAATCTATGTTGATAGTAGTATTCTGGTTTTGGTTAGATTATGAGCTTTGGAGACCGAGTCTTGAGACGAGGGCATCCTAGAGTAGGATTTTTGCGTTGTTAAGGTAAGTAACAGTTTTAACTCTGGCTTTGAGGGTATAAACCCGAAAAATTTAATATCGTGTGACTTTGGAGGTGATACCCATGCTAGGTGACGGGCGTGTGAGTGTATACTTCGAGGTATTGAGACTTGGTCCGCCCCGTGAGGCCTCATGGCCATCATCTGTGTTTACGTAGTTACTTGTTGTTGAACTTGTCTGCATTCATGTTAGAGATCATGCTTAGGCTTTATTCATGCTCACATTATTTGTACTCAGTCATAAAAATTAATGTACATGTTTACCTCAGTCTCTATTATTTGCTAATATGCTGGGATACTTGATGTGGGTTGTGTCCCCTTATTTGTGGTACATTGTGAGGCTGGAAAGGAACATGATTGAGTGAGACCGAGGGCCTGGTTGTGAGAATATTTATACCATAACGCGTGAGTTGTCCGCGTAGCACGTGGGTTGACCATGCAGGTCCAGGTATTTATACCATAGCGCGTGAGTTATCCGCGTAGCACGTGAGTTGACCGTGCGGATCCATGTATAGATATGATAGCCTGGTTGTGAGGATATTAATATCATAGCGCGTGAGTTGTTCGCGTAGCACGTGGGTTGACCGTGCAGGTACATGTATTGATATCATAGCGCGTGAGTTATCCGCGTAACACGTGAGTTGACCGTGCGGATCCAGGTATTAATATGATGGCATGTGAGTTGTTCGTGCTTAGCGCTTGGGCTTTGGGAGTCCCTCCGGAGTCTGTGCACACCCCAGTGAGCGCAGAGTGTTGAGTGTATTGAGTGCTGAGTGCGAGTGATGAGTGATGGAGTGACACTGTTATGAGGTTGCATTTATTTTTGTTGTTGCTGCATTTACCTGTTAAATTTGTTTGTGGCATTTACCGAGTTATGGAATTTACCTGTTTATTTCTGTTTAGTTTTAAATTGTGAAAATAAATAATTGGACTGTTTTACTTAGCTCGTCACTACTGCTTAGTTCCTTAGTTATTTATGTTACTACTGAGTCGGTTGTACTCATACTACACCATGCATTTTATGTGCAGATCCAGGTGAGTTAGAGCGCGACGATCGTTGATTTCAGGCCGATATCTGTGGAGATTGCAAGGCAGCTGCCAGCGTCCGCAAGACCTTGTTACTCCTTTTATCATTTCTTCTTCTGGACTGTTAGACACTTTATATATCTTGGTTCATAGTTTTAGACGCTCATGACTTAGTGACGCCCCGATGTTTGGAACTCGTTTCCGTATTTTTATATTAATTATATTTAGAGTTGATTTAGTTTATGAGAAATTTAAATGTTGATATTGTTTTATTAAATTCTTAAAACCAATCAGTAGTAATTTTTTGAAAAATAGGCTTGCCTTGTAGCACGATAGGCGTCATCACGACCATGGTTAGATTTTGGGTCGTGACAGATATAAACTTATCTCAAATTTAATCCCCGGACTAATTATCCTTATCCCTGATACCAAACGAGCCCTAAGAGGATTCAAAATATAAAAAAATACTAAGCACACAAAAAACAGAGGGGATTCAACATCTATATTATACATACATTATGCTGTATATATTGTATATGTTAATCTGCATAGGGGTATATTTTGCTCCTTTCTTTTCTCCTTTCTGTAAACTAATCTGCATATACATGCCACAACCGCTTGTTTTTCATCTTTTCGTGGAATAAAATTTTAAATTGCAAGAGCAGAGTTCGATTTAATTTTTTGCATCCCCAACTCATGACAATGTTATGCAATAGTTTTATAATTTCCAAATTAAAGAACACCTTTGGTAGAAAAATTTGTTGCCTGGAAATAGGGAACTGAAAAATAAATACAATTATTGTTTTCTAATAAGGAACTCATCTTGAATTAACAATAACGTTGCCAATCCAATCGTGAATTTAAAGAATTTACTCCATCACTTATCAAAGAGTGCAATCCGTAGAGCAGTTGCCCTGGGTTGAAGAAAGCATAAGCTCATGATGACGTTTGAGGGTAGGAACTTTCTTGTCCTTAAATATATGAATAGTATTTGCTCCCAATCTTCGACTTATGCAATCCTCATGCGCTCTGATAAATTTGGTGAGTGCTACTGAAAGCTTACTTTGGAATATTTCTGATAAAGTAAGCATTATGAGGAGGGATGAATTCAAGACCAAAAAGGTCGTTGACGTTCGAGTGGTGATGATTATAGTGCACAAAGTGGCCAAATGATAACCTGTCTCTATTTTCTAGCTTGATATTTATTCATGTTAATTGTATAAAACTTTATAAAATAATATTAATATTAATAAACTACTCCTATATTACAACTTTATAGAATTTATTTTACTATATTAAAAACAACACTATTGATCTCAACAAACATAAACAGAAAAAATAGTATAAATTAATATATTATTTGCTGAATAATATCATGCTTCCGTCACAGCCCGGAATGAAGCAAACCACACAAAAATAAAGAACACAAATAAAGGAAAAAAATAAAAGGAAACAATTAGGATATTGTCCCATCCCAAGATATTTACCGTAAAATTGAACAAACAAAATGACGTAAAGAAGTCAAGCCCGCCAATGAACGACAATTAGCATATTCCTGACATTAATTTTTTTTTCTTACGTTAAAAAGGAAATAAGTAACAAATAAACACCATTCCTAATCAAAATTAGCTAGGATTGTATTGTATATCCAAATAATTTTCATAAACAAAGATACTTATTTTATGACAATAATAATGAAAAATACAAATAAAAACTATAGAATTAACATAACGCTCATAAAACCTAATAGGAAAACGAAAAAAATTACCTGATTTAACTTGTAAATGGGTTGTTGTTGCAAATGGTGAGCAAATTTTACCTAATAAAAAAAGTATCTTTTAGGAAACAAAAAGGATTTTTCTTTTTGACAATGGTTTGATAGGGGAAGAATTGTTTTACTTGATTTATAGCATGTTTGGCCAAACTTTTAAAATCAATTTATTTTGGGAAGAGTTTTTCTGTACTTTTCAGAAAACTGCTTTTGATGAGAAGCAGTTTGTGTTTGGTTAATTAATTTGAAAAGTACTTTTGAGCAATAATTAGTGTTTTTCCAAGCTTTTAAAATTGCTTCTAAGTATATTTTTCTCAAAAGTGCTTATCAGAAAAGTGTTTTGGAAAGAAGCTATTTTTTTCTGCTTCTACTTCTCTTTAAAAGTACTTTTTTGTCCATCTAAAAGCTTGGCCAAACACCTTAACTTTTTGCCAAAAGCACTTTGGGCCCAAAAAAAAGCTTGGCCAAACATGATATTGTCCACTTTATAAAGTCAAAAAAGAATGAACTTGTAACAATTATTGGAAGTTGAATAATCAAATAAGTATTGAATAGGCATGCCAAAGGTTGAGATAGTTTATTTGCAGTAATATAGGGGAAGGAGAAGACAACATCAATAATTTGAATAGGCTTCATTAAGTTATTGCATGGATGTAAACGCCTCTCTTCTCATTTATATATCATGGTCATAATACAAATTTATTAATTTTTGGAAGGTAATTTTAGTTTTAGTATAGGGTAGTATTTAAGTAAGGAGTAATTTGGTTATTTAATTTGTAAAGAATATTGTAGTAACGAAAGTCTATAGAAAAATGTCGTTCGATTTTTTTACCCTGGATAAAATAGTTATTTAATTACTTACCTATTATATTTAGGATCTTATAATCACATTAAATTTTGTATATTGAATCCTTCTTTATTTAAAATAGTACTATATATGAAGTCCAAATATTTAGGACTTTTAATGCAATTAAAATTAAAATATTAACTAATACAAATCCTTTCCAAACATGAATTGTGTAAACCGTCGACATAAAAATGTAAAGTTTAAATGAAAACTTTACGTCAATATGGTGGTAAAACTAGAGCATCTTTTATGAGCTATATTTTAAAACTCAAATTTATGTTACATCAATTTGTTATAATATGTATGATTGATTTTTTGTTTTGTTTGAGTATTTAAATGATTGGTTCTTAGGTAAAATATATCTATTTATTCATATACTAACATTTATTTTACAAATTGAAACTACATAAAAAGGGAAATATCAGATAATAATTATAAAATCAAACAAAAAGCACTATTAAGTTGAATTTAACATAATTACAGCACAAAAATTATATAGTGTTTGATTTAGTCTCAAAATTCTTTTGAATCCCAATTCCTTGAATGTTACGGCTACCAATCTCAAGCTACTTTAAGAAATGAAAAAACTAATGCAAACACATATATCTTATTGAAAATTTATTTAATATTTTAACTAAATCTTGCGCATTAGATCCTTTCCTTATTTTAATTATGTGATATAATACCAAAAATAAAAATATTCACAGAGAATAAGTAAAACCGTAACTATTACTTGTTGTAGGTTTGAATTATTCATTGTATATATCTTTAAATAAAAAATGAAAGTGAAACAAACTAATTAGTAGGAAGCTATAACTAAATTAGATAGTGTCAATCGGCTCTCTTTTTTTTTTGTTTATTCTTCATTACATATAAATAATCGGTCATAAAATTAAAATCAATTAGATAATAAGCGCGTAGGAAAGAATTCTTTTAGTCTTTTAGATTGTTTTTTATGTGACGTATATTTCGAAATTATTTTAAATTTTTTGCATGATGACATAATCTTATTAATCTATGATCCACGCTTTAATTATTGATCTAAATACCATGTTGCTTAGTATTTTTTATGTTTATATCTAACTTTATTCATATATTTGATTTTTTTTTTTATATTGCTCTTATATCAATTTGGTTTTATAAACTTATTTTGAGATAAGAATAAGCAGACGAATCAAAAGAAGGGAACAAAATAGGATTGAAATTGTGAGAATAATCCTAATTTTTTTTAGATGATTATATTCATTTTTCTTCTTCGAAAGCATAATTTGAAATTACAACAATAGAAATGTAATACAAATTATCGGGGTATGTAGATCCACCCGTCTTCGTTTTTCTATTCATTGGTTTGTATCAATTAAGTCTTTGTCTACTTTTCACAAGTCTTTTTTTACAATTTCATCCACTTTTTTAATCTAATACCTTTTCAGAGGCCATATCTCAATCCTGCTGGCAGCTCTATGCAAAAAGAGATAGTTTATATAGAAATTATCACAAATATATTAATGCTAAATTGATAAGAAAAAAATATAAAATCGGGATAAAGCATCTGTAGTCAAACACATTGTTCTTGCACATATATTTACCTAACGCGAGGCAACACGTACAACACACGTACACTAAACTATATATATATATATATATATATATATATATATATAGGTAATCCATGATCAATCTTCCTCTCTTAAATATGTTGGGTACGACAACAAACATATCGGAAAAACTTTTTCAGAAATAAGTCATTCTCTAATATTTGATTCCTAACATATTTTTTTGAGAGAAACTTATTTCACTTAAACGAAAAAATAATTTCCATCACTTCAAGTCCTTTTTGTTTACAATGATCTCAACCATTAACATCATACTGCTGAGTGCTGACATCAATGTACGCAAAAGGTTACACGAAGGCATTTAACACATGAGTGTTTCTCCCCAAAAAAAAACAAAAACTTTTTTAACCAAAATTTTGGCTTAAAGATTCTCAAGAACCTTTTTTTTCTTTGGGTAGAGAGACATGCCTTTCTACACTTTTTGAAGAAAACTTAATGATTCAAGTATATAAAAAAAAAAAAAAAAAGGAATAGTTCATTTGATTTGATATGTCTAAGAAATTTTAGATACCATGATGTATTTTTGACTTTACCATTTTCTTTTTTGTTAATTAAACTACTCTGCTAGTAGGACTAGGTGTTGTATATATCATAAAGAGTTGAGAGATACTTGGCCTTACCTCAAAGTTCCAACATAAGAATGGCGAACCGAACCATTCTTCAAAAAAGGATAGGAATACATGATATCTATACACATAAAAAACTAATCTTGCCCCTTCTCATCATCAAGCTTCACTCGCAAAAGAAATGGTCTTCGTCATGTCTAATTCTATTGCTTGAAAGTTGACACTAATCTAATTAAAAAAGGCACTTGACATCTCTAGGTAAGTCTTGACATGCATAAAGAAGGATTTCTGCCCAGAACAAGTTAAGCATCGGTGCTCTGAAATATCATAAATACCAAATAATGAGAATTAGAGCTTGCCGTTAAAAATCAATATTCAATCACCTAACTTTACATGAGTATACACATGGTGTTTACCTTATATCACTTAGCTACAACGTCTACTTCTGTAGAATCCGCTTTTACGTTCTCGTTCTCTACTGTTCACAGTCTCACCATTCCCCTCCCCCACTCCCCA
>ML292690.1:0-18084 GCA_005239495.1 Nicotiana undulata | reverse complement strand
CACCCCCCAAAAAAGGCTCACGTTACACGTCGATAAGGTTGGTGTATGACCCAAAAATAGATTTCGGTTTTATACTATTAGATTAATAGGAAAGTGGAGTTGATCATAGTCAATATCAATATTCAAGGACAAATCTAGTATCTTACGGTAAGTACATTAATGTGTAACACTAATGAAGATAATTTGAGATAATGGAGCAATAATGACTTAGAAATCTAGTATCTTACGGTAAGTACATTCAAATGATGAATGATAATAAATGACTTCTAAATAGTAAATTAGACAAAGATAACCCGACAAGGATGAGATCCTCAAATATATTTTCTGACAATGGTGGATGATAATAAGCACTCGTGTATTCCGATCCTTCTTAGATCGGGAAAGAGGAATAAAAGAAGAAAAATATACGGTCAAACTTTATTTCTATTCAACATCTCTTCTTATTTATAAGGTTCCATGGGCCACCAAACCCTAGATAGTAAAATAGAAGAGAATATCCATAGAATATTCTCTAGGTAATCTAAATTCCAAGGCTAGCCATCACTTCGTGTTGAGAATGGACGCTCGTCCTCGATCTTACCTTCTGCCAAACCAGTTCGACCATGGAATCGCTTCGTCCTCCAACCTTGACCTCGACCTTTCGAAGTCATCATAACATGTCATCACCATTGTATGCTTTATCATAGTTGACTAGGTCCAATATATCAAATGAAGTATTTACCATACCATTTGCCCCTCTGCTTGTCGAGGTCATCCTCAAGGACAGTCTAGATAAGTGGATAATGATAGACGTGGTCGTCGTCAAAGGCGGACGACGTTGCATTAAGAGAGCTGCATATTTCGAATTCGTGTCGCCTTGATTTTCCCGGGTGACCTTGGGAGGGAACCTGACGTGGCTGAGACGCGAAGTCAGACATTATGATAATGTATGTTCCCGATGTGTCATGTTTGTCGCGCCCTATTTTCTCGCGAAAGCGGGTTTCGACATGTGACAACTTTTTAAAATGCGTATTAAAAGAGAAGAGTCGCCACCTAACGATTTTAAGGTGCGTTAGGGCACCTATTTGCAAATAACTTTGTTTGGTTAGCCTATGTCACCAAAGATAGGGTAAGGGCTCATGTTACTTCAAAGAGAAGGTATTAGGCACTCTTCGAGGTCCAAAACTGTGGGTCTCGGCTGAAGTTTATGCTATGCGAATTATAGGATTACAATTGTCCCAATTGATCATATAAGTGAAGGAAGTCATGTAATTTAAAGGTTCTAATGTGAACATGTGTAAGGAGAATCGGCCAACATTTTGACTATATATATAATCGATACAAGTCTTTAGAGGTTACACATTACAACTTGATTAGTCTAAACGTGAACTTATGGGGGGGGGGGTGGGGGTGGGGGGCTAAATTTTTTAGCCTAAAGGATCACCCCGTGCAACATAAATAATACTTCGCAACTTCCAAGCTTGGGGTAGGGTTTCTCATATTATTCAGTGCGCACACACAATGATCCCCTACGACGTGATTACTATGTTACAGTTATTTACCTAAAGGCGCTCTAATTCAATTCTAGGTCGTGTCCTATGCGTGCATTACTCGTCACATGTCTATGGTCCAGGAAACTTTGGACCTACTATTTGGGTGGTTCCAGACTTAACTTAGGGTGCTCAAAATGATAAAACTAATCGCACATTCAAAACAAGTAGGACTACACAAAATAGTTGTCGCATCACGTTTTCTCGTGAAAGCGGGTTTCGACGTGTGACAATTCTTTTAAATGGGTGTTAAAAGAGAAGAGTCGCCACTAACGATTTTTGAGGTGCGTTAGGGCACCTATTTGCATATAACTCTGTTTAACTAGTCAATGCCACCAAAGATCGGTAAGGGCTCAAATTGCCTCAAAGAGAAGATGTTAGGCACTCTTCGAGGTCCACAACTGTGGATCCCGGCCAAATTTTAAACTATGTGGATTATATGATTAAACTAGGCGAGCACATAAAGAAGGATATGTAAGTTTAAAGTCCTATCATAGCATAAACCAGCGTAAGGAAAAATAAACTATATGAATAATTGGTACAGATTAAAAAATCACTAAGAATTACAACTATGTCGGTCTATACTTAATGACTCAATCCTTTAGCAAGCATGTAAGGGAAAAGGGGGGTCCTAAGTTTTTTAGCCTAAAGAATCACCCCGTGCAACATAAATAATACTTCGCAACTTCCTTTAGGTAGGAGTTTCTCATATTATTCGGCGGGCACAAACTATTATCTCCTGCTACCCAATTACTATGTTGAAGTTGTTTACCTAAAAGCGTTCTAGTTCAATTCTAAGTCGTGCCCTATGCATGCGCTACTCCTCCCATACCTAGGGTCCAGGAGGCTTTGGGCCTACTATTTTGTAGTTATAGACTCAACTCAGGTGCTCAAAATGATAAAACTAGGAGACAATCAAAAACATATAGGATTGCATATAATTGCAATAAAAGGCTCAAATAACCTCCATACATAGACAACGAAAGCACGCAGAATGATTTCTAGTTAGGCAGTAGATGATACTAAGATGTGTTGAAATCGTTAAGTTCTATAGGCATGATTTCTATGTGATTCAGGATCCTAGTGTTATACATGTAGTGCTGCAATTTCTAGACTATCGTATGGGCATATTAGAGCGTTACAAGTTCTATAGGCATGATATCTAATCATTTTGCATAAATAGGTAGTGAAAACAATCTCATAATTCTGAATTACTAATGCTGATTTTATAGACATGCGCCTTAGGCAGGTGACTATCCCTATAGTCATGCTATCTAAATGAGGCCGTACAAAAAAAACATGAAGTAGTTGATTAATTAGTTAAGATCATGTAGTCATGGTATCCATATGGGAAATACACTAAAAGTAATAGAAACAATTGACCAATTGATTATTTGACGTCCTATAGGCATGGTATCTAGGACAACAAAGCAAACATTATACATCCTATGGGCATGATGTCTAAATGTACAATAGTAATATAGAAACGAGCATGGAAAATACTAATGTGTTTGAACAGTGTGGAAGTGAGGGGTGCATAATTCCCTATAGGCACGATTTCTATTAGTGTGTCACATACCAAAATAAAAAACAAGGTATGCTGAACGAGACAACCAAACATAACACATAGACCCTATAGGAAGGTTTTCTACCCTTCCTATAAAAATATTAGAATATACATGTTTCCTCAATTTCACTAGTACCGCAATTGTTTGTTTACAAATTATTACAGGCCCAAGAATGAAATAACACTGACTAGAAAATGACAAAACATGGGCAGAAAAAAATATGTGATGACCAGGTAGGTCATCTAGAATTTTAAACCTTAAATCTGTATTTTGAAGCCTCCGTTAGCTCCTGTAAGCCTTCCTCTATTTGTGTGCGCAGTCCGAATATTTTTCGGAAGGCTTTATGTTAAAAATTGAAAAAGTAAGAAATTTTGTCTTTGAAATCTATTTGGGTTGACTTCGTCTTTGAGCAAATAGACCCGGATCCGTGTTTTGACGGTCTCGGAGGGTCCATATCGTGATTTGGGACTTGGGCAAGCCCAGAATCGAATTCTGAGGTCCCTAGCTTGAGTTTTCGTATTTTGTTGAAAAATTGAAGTTTAAAGGCTTAATGAGTTAGAAGGTTTGACCAATGTTTGACTTTGTTGATACCGGGTCCATATTTTAGTTTTGGAACCCGGTATAGGTTCATTACTATATTTATGACTTATCTGTCAAATTTAGTGAGCAACGGAGTTGGTTTGACGTGATTCGTACGTCCTGTTGTTGAAATAGAAGTTCTAAAGTTTCTTGAAAATGTCATTTGATTTTGGTGTCAGATTCATAGTTCTAGGTGTTATTTTGGCGATTTGATCGGGCGAGCAAGTTCCTGTGCTATTTAGACATGGGTGCAAGTTTGGTTTGGAGCCGCGAGGGCTCAGATGAGTTTCGGATAGCCTACAGACCATTTGAACTTAGAAAATATCTAGTTTTTTGAGCTTCAGCTGTCATCTGGTGTGTTGTGCTTCGCGATCATGAAGGGGAATCTGGGACTGGGGAGGTTGTTTCCTATGCAAACACGAGACCATGGTCGTAAACACGGAGCATTGAGGGGTTTGATCTACGCGAATGCGACCAGTCACACGCGAACGCGTAGCGTTAGATAAGCTGGGCAGGGGGAGTTGAGGTAACTCTATGTGACCACGAGCCCAGTCTTGCGAACATGGAGGTGAGGTGGGCTAGACCTTCACAAATGCGTAGAGTTACTTTCGAGCGCGTAAGACATTTAGGCCATGCTCTCCGCGAACGCGTCAGGTTTCACGTGAACGCGATGAACATTTGACGCCAGTGATTTAAAACAGTTCCAAAACAGGATTTCTCCAATTTTTCATAAAACTTCCATTTGAGCTCGGCCTAGAGGAGATTTTGAAGAGAAAACTCAACACGAATCCATATGTTTTTACACTTTAACTCATTTTCTTTCATTTCTAACATCACCTATTAATATCAAGCCTAAATCTTTGTTCTTCCATGGTAGAAAACTAGGGATTTAGGAAGAATTTGGGGGTTTTGTAAATTAGAGATTTAGACCTCAAATGGAAGCCGGCTTCCAAAATAAATTGCATAATCGAGCTCGGGGATGAATGGGTAAATGAATTTTAGTCCGAACCTCAGGTTTTGACCAAGCGGGCCCGGGGTCAATTTTTGACTTTTTGGGGGAAAGTTTGGAAATTCTAAATTTATGCATTGTAATTAATTCCTTTAGCAATATTTGATATTATTGATTCAATTGTGGTTATTTACAAGTGGTTTGGAGGCGGATTCTAGGGGGCGCATAGCCACCTTGGTTCGATGACAAGAGCCATCGGTTCTTCTCGTTATTGAAGAAAAATAATGACTTCTCGTGGACCCCGGAGTTCCAACAAGCCATGGAAGAACTCAACTGGTACCTTTCGCTCCCTCTTTTGCTTCATACTCCGAAAGCGGACGAGCAGTTGTACCTGTACTTGGCGGTATCAGAGATAACGGTAAGTGGAGTCCTGGACCGGGAAGAGGAAGGTACGCAATTTCCTATCTATTATGTTAGCAGGTCTCTAGTCGAGGCCGAAACTAGGTATCCTCACCTGGAAAAACTCTCTCTTTGCTAAGCGCCTCTAGGAAGTTAAAATCGTATTTTCAATGCCAACACATATGTGTCGTAACTACTTACCCGTTGAGAAACATAATGCATAAACCTGAGCTCTTGGGGAGATTTGCCAAATGGGCGGTGGAAATAAGTGGATACGATATCGAATATAGACCCTGAACCTCCATCAAATATCAAATTTTTCTGGACTTTGTGGCGGACTTCATGCAGGACATAATACCCGAAGTCGAAAAGGAATTGTTGTTGAACTCGGGGACTTCCTGGGGGATCTGGACCCTCTTTACGGACGGTGCCTCGAACGCAAAAGGGTTCAGTCTTGGCGTCATGTTCAAACCACCGACGGGTAATGTAGTTAGGCAATCTATAAGAATTGTAAAATTGACTAACAACGAGGCCGAGTATGAGGCCATGATTGCAGGTCTCGAATTGGCTAAAAGCCTGGGGTCTGATGTGATCGAAGCTAAATGTGATTCCCTCCTTGTGGTAAACCAAGTCAATGTGATGTTTGAAGTCAAAGAGGAACAAATGCAAAGGTAAGTGGATAAACTACCGGTAATTCTACATCGATTCAAGGAATGGACCCTGCAACATGTACCTCGGGATCAAAACAGCGAAGCCGATGCTCTCGCTAACTTGGGATCGTCGGTCGATGATAATGAATTCATCTCGGGAAAGGTCGTACAACTTATGAAATTGATAGTAAAAGAAGGCCATGCTGACATAAATTCGCAAGCTTAACTTGGGACTGGAGAAATAAGTATATAGATTACCTAAAGACCGGGAAGCTACCCTCGGATTCTAAAGAATAAAGAGCCCTGCGCACAAAGGAGGCCGTGTTCAGTTTGTCCAAAGATAACACCCTATGCAGGAGAATGTTCGATGTCCCACTCACTATATATCTTGAGGGAAGTTTCACAAAGGCACCTGCGGAACCATTCGGGTGCCAAAATCTCTGGTTCGTAAGATAATTAGAGACAACTACTACTGGATTAATATGGAAAAAGATGCGATGGAGTTCGTATGAAAGTGCGACGGATGTCAGAGGCACGCACCGATGATCCATCAGCCCAGGGATCTACTCCATTCGGTCCTGTCACCTTGGCCATTCATGAAATGGGGGATGGACATCGTCAGTCCCCTGCCATGGGCACCCGATAAGGCTTAATTTATATTATTTATGACTGAATATTTTTCTAAATGGGTGGAATCCTAGGCATTCAAGAAATTTAGGGAGAAAGAAGTTACTAATTTTATATGACCACATAATATGCCGGTTCGAAATGTCAGCCGAGATAATTTTTGTTAACAGGAAACAGTTCGTCGGCGGTAAGGTGAGCAAATTTTTCGAGGACCATAAGATCAAAGGGATCCTAGCAACACCCTATCACCCTAGTGGGAATGGGCAGGCAGAGTCTACAAACAAGACCATACTCCAGAACCTTAAGAAGAGATTGACCGATGCCAAAGGAAAATGGAAGGAAATTTTGCGCGAAGTTATATGGGCATATCGTACGACCTCAAAATCTCGTACATGGGCCACCCTGTTCTCGCTGCTCTACGGTGCCGAAGCGCTAATATCGTTCGAAGTAGGAGATCCGAGTTTCAGGTTCTGATATGTGACCGAATAATCAAACGATGAGTCCATGAGCACGAGCCTAGAATTATTGGACGAGAGGTACAAGGCCGCCCTCGTTCGGTTGGTCGCCTAGAAACAACAGATTGAAAAGTCTTACAACCAAAGAGCCAACCTCTGATACTTCAATATCGGGGACTTGGTGTTGAGAAAGGTGAAACTGAACACCTGAAATCCAAATAAGGGGAAGTTGGGACCGAATTAGGAAGGTCCATATCCGATTTTCGAGATTACCGGCAAATGATCATACAAACTCGAAGCAGGGAACAGTGAGCGACTACGGAATAATTGGAACGTAACCCACTTAAAACGATACTACTACAAAGGTACAACCCCATCCATTCTTTGTTTTACATATATTACGAATTTTACTAACACTTGCATGCAGCTGTCAAAGAATGATGCGGCTATTAGGACCCAAAGCACACATTGCACTCTTTTTTTCTTGAACTGGTTTTGTCCCAAATGATTTTTCTTGCATGGTTTTTAATGAGGAAATAGTAGATCATGCTAATTTAGAATTGAAGACCGATTTCAAACCGGAGTCTAGGACCGCATCAATAGTATCCGAGCCCTCTCAACGATCGACCTCGTATACTGGGGGCCATCACTCTCGGATAATGATTTTAGCAAGGAAGGAAACTTTGCGCTTCAAGAGTCTAGGCTCAGTGGATAGCATTTATTGTCAGGGCAAAACGGTCAAATGAAACGTGCCCACATAGACCACTTAAGCCATAACACGAAGCTTGTACATATTTGCGATCTTGTATGTTGCACATAGAAATAAAGAAATTTTCTACCTTGCAGATACATATTTTGTCCCTTAAGACAATTATATTTTGTTCCGTAAGGATGGATATTGAGCCTAAGGGTTGCCTCTATCCAGATCCAAGAGATCACCCCACTCGGGGATTATCGTCCTAAGCAAGCCCCGACGGCTCGGGTATCAAAGTTCGGGGGTACAAAGCCTATTAGGCAATACCCGAACTTCAAAGGCTACTGTTCATACCCAATTTTTCCCTAATATATTTTTTAAATATACATATATCTTCAGAATAGTTCTTGAGCATCATCAAACATTTCTCATAATTTTTAAAGGCTTTTAATCAATTTATTCCCGCATTTTTATTATATAAATAATTATTAATTGCTTCACAAATAATTTCTAAGATGATTTATTATTTAGTTTTCATCATTCATATCCATATTAAGCTTTAAATATTTTTGATACATTTTATTATAATCATATTTACATCCTTAGGCTAAAATTGTATATTTTACAATAATAGCCATATATGTACATAATTACATAATTTATACAGAAAATAACTTTTTATATTTTTATAATGTCAATTAATTATTTTAAATAATTTTCGTGCGCAAGTGATATTTTTATTATTTATTAATTATTTTTTATAAATTATTTATTTGTTAAATTGGGTATTTAAAATCTAGCCCCCTAAACCCCCAATTTCGGACCAACCCACCAACCCAATTGCCTAAATACCCTTACTAGCCCAATACCCTTTGTCACGGCCCAAAATCCTAACTCAGGTCGTGATGGCGCCCAACGCCGGGGTCAGGTAAGCCAACACTCGTGTTACTAACGAGATTTCCTTATTTGATAAATTGTTCCAAGACTTGCCAAATTTTAAGGTTAAAGAATTGTAAGGTGAAAACATATAACTTAGTCGACTCAAATCAACATAACCGAAAGGACCGTAAATAACATATACAGTGCCAAAATATAATATCTACTACGTGTGCCAGGACCTAGTGTCACAAGTCTACGGGCGGACTAGTAGATTATACAAAATATGATAGAATAACTGTGCCACTGTCTGAAGGAAATAGACAGAAATAACAAAAGACAACTCCAAAGTGCTGCTGAGATACGCCAAGGGGAGCAACTCACCGTGGAGTCGGGTACAGAGTATGCTCTCAAGATCGCGCTCCGGTCAGATAACCAGATGCACCTGCCTCAGAACCTATACAATTAAGTACAGAAACGTAGCATGAGTACATATAAGCAAATATGTACCTAGTGAGTATCCTATCTAATCTCGAAGAAGTAGTGACGAGAGGTCTACGTGATACTTACTAGGGTCAAGATGTAATAATATAAGTGAATGAAGACTAGGCAGGGATAGCAGTTCCAGAAATCACAAGACATGAAAATATCAAGTATAAATTTACAATTTACCTCTGCATGTCAATAAACTAAATTTTCCTTTTCACATGAAGCAGTTTATATGAGAACAACAAGACTCTCAGTCAAAATATACAGCACATTCTATGCCGGAGGGTACGACCGAAGTGTCGCGAAAATAAATGTGCACTGCCGAGGTTCAAACGGCTCGAACCATAGATGCATCTATTACCCCGCTCGTGAATCGAACATGCGACGCGATTGACATAATAATAAGGCTACACCGCTCGTGAATCATACATGCGACGCGGGTGCTCGTATACATACACAGAATTATCAGGAAATCCAGGAATTCAATAGAGATTATACTTGCAAATAAGAACTTAAGCATCTGAAATTTTGAACGCAACTTCCTAATATTCTCATGCTAATTAAAGTGTAATAAGCAACTCAAAATACATTTAGGGGTACATGTAAGGCACATAAAAGCATGCCCGTGAGTCCTAAAACTACCCGGCATGGCATAATAGTAGCTACGCACGGACTCTCGTCACTTCGTGTAGCCCCCACAAATAAGGAAATTTAAATCATGTATAATCACCTATGGGGACAATTCCCTCTTACACGGTTATAAAGGAGACTCACCTCGATCCTACTTTCCGGGTCAAGAACGCGCCCGAAACTCCGAACTCGCCTCCCAAGGATTCGAAACTAGTCAAATATGGTATACATAAATTAATCTATGCTCAAAGGTATGAAATTTATCTAATTAAGCCATTATTCAACTGTCACGACCCAAATTCCTATTCAGCTCGTGATGGCGCCCAACACCGGAGTCAGGCAAGCCAACACTAGTTTGCTAACGAAATTACTTAAATTAAATGAGATGTTCAAATACTTGTCCAATTTTAATTTGAGCAGTCCTTAAATGAAAGTGAGGAAGTGTGGCAAAGTGATTTAAGGTAACTCAAAAATCATTTGCCAGCATAAAACAGAGTAGTATAATACTAGTGAATCAACTACGTGTGCCAAGACCTAGTGTCACAAGTCCACAGGCGACTAGTGGAATATACAAAATGAACAAAATAGATGTACAACTGTCTATAAGGGTAGACAGACTATACAACAATAATGGAAACTCCACAGTGCTGCTGAGGAACGCCAGGAAGAGCAGCTCACCGTGTAGTCTAATCCAGATAGATCTCTCAATGACGGACACCAGAATAGTGACCAGGTGCAACAGCCTCAGAACCTGTACAATTACGTACAGAAGTGTAGCATGAGTACATATAAACAAATATGTACCCAGTGAGTATCCTGTCTAAACTCGAAGAAGTAGTGACGAGAGGTAGACGTGATACTTACTAGGGTCAATAACCAATAACATGGATAAGTAAGGCTAGACAGAAAGTAGTCATGAAAATCACTAAGGCATAAAGTATCAATTATACAAAACTGCAATTTATTCTCATGAGTCTAACAATAATTACCACAAAAGTATCAAGTTCCCCTTACACGTGGGGTAATTTTATTCAATAATAGCAATACTCTCAGTCAATACATAGCATATATTATGCCGAAGCGTACGGCCGAAGCGACGCGAAAATAAATGTGCACTGCCGAGGGTCGAACGGCACGAACCATAGATGCATCCATTACTCCGCTCGCGAATCGATCATGCGACACGGTTGACATAAATATAGGGCTACCCTGCTCGCGAATCATACATACGACACGGGTGCTCGTAGACATACACAGAATTTGTCAGGAAATTCAGGAATTTATCATGGATTATTCTTAAATTCAGAAATTTAAGCACTTAAACTTACACATAGCTTCCGAAATTCTCATGTCAATTTCAAGGATAATAAGCAACCAGGAACACATGTAAAGATACAGGTAAGGCACATAAAGGCATGCTTGTGAAATCCTAAATCTACCCGACGCAACAGAGTAGTAGCTACGCACGGACTCTCGTCACCTTGTGCGTACGTAGCCCCCGCAAATAAAGACAATTCAATCGTTTACATATACCTATGGGGACAATTCCCTATTACAAGGTTGGAAAGGAGACTCACCTCGCGTAGAATCTACTTCCCGGTCAAGAACGCGTTCGAAACTCCAAATCTTACACCCGAGGACTCGAAACTAGTTAAATGGTATATAAATATGTCAATGCATGCTCAAAGTATGGAAATTCTTCTACTTATTTAGTAAATTCACTATTCTTGAAGAAATCCCAAAATACACCCCCGAGCCCACATGCTCGGATTCCGGAAATTTTCGAAGATAACACTCACCCATAGCCTAAGGATCAATAATATATAATTTTTGTATGATATGGTAGAAAAGTGGTGAAATTCCCTAAAGTTCATCAACCCTAGGTTTTCACTCTAACCCCTTTGATTTCCACTAATTAGATGTTAATCTACCTAAGTTTGATGTAATAAACCAACATTTAAATGGAAATTACTTACCTCTTAGTAGCTAGGCCGAATACCCTCTTGAAAGCTCT
Organism: Nicotiana undulata; assembly: GCA_005239495.1. Taxonomy (NCBI): domain Eukaryota; kingdom Viridiplantae; phylum Streptophyta; class Magnoliopsida; order Solanales; family Solanaceae; genus Nicotiana; species Nicotiana undulata. The sequence continues at coordinate 6,625 of ML292690.1, read as the reverse complement.
CAAAATCGCCTATGGAGGAGAAGAAATGGTGAAAATGGTTATGTCTTGTATTAAATGAGCTCACTGCCTTCAGTGATCTCGCACCTGCGGCTCGAAGACCGCACCTGCGGTCTCGCACCAGCGACCAAATGGTCGCACCTGCAGAAATGGCCAAGGAGGCCTGTGGCCGCACCTGCGGAAGAAATCCCGCACCGGCGGGTCCGCACTTGCGGGAGAAATCCCGCACCTGCGGTTTTGGGCCAACTCCCCTAGGGTCGCACCTGCGATGTCTTGACCGCAGGGGCGGTATCGCACATGCGATCTGGGCAACCGCACCTGAGGTCACACCAGATCTGGTGCACCAGCAGCGAAAGCTGCTAGTTTTTAGCCTCGTGGGGGTGTCCGAGAGGCACCTGAGCTCACCCGAGCCCCCACGCAATTATACCAACAAGTCCTAAATCATATTGCCGACTCACTCGAGCCTTCGGAACACCCAAAGCAATTCTAGAACTCAAAATCACCCCTCAAAACCCCTAGAATCAAACTTAAGAATTTCTAAGTTCTTGAATTCGGTTTCAATGCGCCGAACCGACCTATACCAATCCGAATGACACCAAATTTTGCAGGAAAGTCATGAATGACATAACAGAACTATTCCCGATCTCGGAATTCAGTTCGGACCTCGATAACATAAAATCACGTTCCAAACCAAATTTCAAACTTAAGGAAACTCTATTTCGCTATTTGGCGTCGAAACGCTCCCGGGCCATCCAAAACCCATTCCGGACATACGTACAAGTATGAAATCATCATACGAAGCTACAACAATCGTCGACACAAGATTCTGAGGTCGTTTACTCAAAATGTTGACCGAAGTCAAACTTGACTTTAAAAGCCAACCTTAAGAAACCAAGTGTTCATATACTATTCTAAACACTTCCAAATCCCGAACCACCCATCCCCGCAAGTCACAAATCACGATAAGCTGCTACGGGAAGCCTTATTTAAGGGAACGGGGTCCGAATTCACAAAATGACCGGTCCGGTCGTTACATCAACCTTCTTGAAGAAATCCCAAAATTCACCCCCGGGCCCACATGCTCGGATTCCGAAAATTCTCGAAGGAAACACTCGCCCGTGACCTAAGGATCGGTAATATGTGATTTTTACTTGATTTCATGGCTAATTAATGGGTAATTTCTCAAATTCTCGAAAGCCCTAGGTTACTACCCAATTCCTTGATTTTCACTAATTAGGTAGTTAATTTAACTAGGAATTCATGTATTAAACTAACACTAGGGTAGAATTTACTTACCTCTTAGTAGCTAGATCGTGGGGCTCTTTTCCAAGCTCTCAAGGTCTCTAATGGAGGAAAGAAAATGGAGAAAATGAACTTTTCCCGTGTTTAAAAGAACACACTGCCTACAGTGGTTCCGCACCTGCGACTCAAGGACTGCACCTGCGGTCTCGCACCTGCGGCTCAAGGACCGCACCTGCGGTCTCGCACCTGCGAGCAATTGCTCGCACCTGCGGAAATGGACAAGAGGGATTGGGCTCACACCTGCGGAGAGGAGCTCACACATGCGGCTCCGCTCCTGCGGAATATTGTCTGCACCTGCGAAGATGGGCAGCCTCACCTGGGGCCGCACCTGCGAGGCCTAGGACCGCAGGAGCGATCACGCACCTGCGACTGGGCAACCACACATGTGATCACACCAGAACAGGTGCACCAACAATTGTTTTAGCTGGGTTTTAGCCTCGCATGGTGCCCGAGAGGCCCCTGGGCCCACCCGAGCCCCCGTCGAAATATACCAACGAGTCCCAAATCATAATGCGGAGTCACGACCCAAATTCCCAACCTCAGGGATCGTGATGGTGCCTAATACCACACTTGCTAGGAAAGCCAATGTTAGAAATCGTTTAGCTAATTTCCTTGATTAATTACTTGAGCATAAATAAATAAATTTCAATTGAGCCTAATTAAAACAATTCCCAACAAAATAAAATAAAATGATAACAATAGCCATTTAAATAGAACGAATCACGAACTAATTATGTAAACAACTCTAAGACTACCCCAGGGTCTGGTGTCACAATTCACGAACTACTAAAGAATACTACAAATACTGGGCTGAAAGAAATAGTGTAACTGTTCTGAATATACTAAAACAATTTTATAAAAATAGGAGAAGACTCTCGGGATTTGCGAACGCCGACAGATATACTTCGTGTCTCCGAATAGATAGATGGATGTTCTAAACATCTCTACTACTGGCTAGTACCTGGATCTGCACAAAAGAGTGCAGAGTAGTATCAGTACAACCGACCCCATGTACTGAGTAAGTGCCGAGCCTAACCTCGGCGAAGTAGTTGACGAACCTACCAATCCAAAATAGCTACCGGCTCCTCCTTATAAGTCAAGTCTTTATCCACTGGACAAAGCTGAAATCTAACACGTGGATGGGTCACCATGATATTTTTGGAGCATAAACATGTGGAATACCGGATGAACTGAGGCAACGCAAGTCTATAAGCCACCTCCCCCACTTTATCAAGAATCTCAAACGACCTGATATACCTAGGGCTCAACTTACCCTTCTTTCCAAACCTCATAACACCCTTCATGGGCGACACACGAAGCAATACTCTCTCTCCAACCATGAATGCTACATCACGAACTTTACGATCGGCATAAATCTTCTACCTAGACTGAGCTGCACGAAGTCTCTCCCGAATATATAACTCAGCCAACCGCTCTGAAGTATAAGCACTTGCCACAGGAATGAAATGTGCTGATTTAGTTATCCTATCCACAACAACCCAAACTGCATCAAATTTCCTCTGAGTCCGTGGGAGTCCAACAACGAAGTCCATAGTGATACGCTCCCACTTCCACTCAGGAATCTCTATATGCTGAAGCAAACCACCAAGTATCTGATGTTCATACTTTACCTGCTGACCATTTAAGCAACGAGCCACGTACGCCACAATGTCCTTTTTCATCCTTCTCCACCAATAATGTGGTGTCAAATCGTGGTACATTTTAGCTGCCCTAGGTGAATAGAATACTTAGAACTGTGAGCTACCTTAAGGATCAAATCACAAAGACCATCAACTTTAGGCACCCATACCCGACCCTGTATCCTCAAAACACCATCATCTCCAACTTTAACCTACTTGGCATCACCGTGCCGAACTGTGTCCCTAAGAGCAGCCAAATATTGGTCACCATCATGACACTTCTGGATATGCTCGATTAGAGAAGACCGAGCGACTGTATGCGCTAGAACACTGCTGGGGGAAATATCCAACCTTACGAACTGATTAGACAACGTCTAAATGTTTGAAGCTAACGACCACTCACCAAATGGAATATACTCAAGGTCTATACTCACCGCCTCTATTTACTTAATAGTTGTTCATAGCAAATTACGAAATTATCAACAGTTTCACGTTAACAATAATCCCCTTTCAACCTTCACAATACTGATGACGAGGTGCGATTCATGAAGACCTCATAATTATATACCCGACTTAACGTGTCTCATTTAATTCCACATGGGCGTCACATACCTCGCAGGTCAAAGCTCAATAATTCTGACACGGATTTGGAAAATTATACACAGTTAATTAATTAGTTTATTTCTTTATTTATTAATTTAATTATTATTAGTATTACTTTTATTATCATTACTTATTCATTTATTATTATGATCATTATTATCTTATACATAAATTGTTGAATAATCCTAACAGGTATGACTCCCTACCAGTACTATAGTAAAGTTTTAATTCACAAGGGAGACTTTAAACACAAGAATTTCCATCACAAGGACCTCGTCCTTACATAACTTCCACCGCGGTTCGTAGCCCGATTTAAACATACCAAATCATATCAAAATGCAAGGATCTCACCCTCAGTTCGGAATCATAAGTAATATGCAGTCCGTTAAAAAGAGTTGCAACACGTAATGATAGACATAGCTATCTCCATAGAATTTCTCAATACTAGTGTTCTCACAAGTACATTTTTGAGTTACGAAGCTCACCCGAGAGTAGAGCATATTAGAAGAACTTTATTAGTTACGTATAACCGTATTAAGTTCAGGAAATCATCACTTTATAATAATTAGAGATTGTTCTTGTAATGACGCCATTTAATGTAACGACCTCAGCCCTACCATAGAAAATATACCAACAGGCTGGGTCTCCACCTATAGGAGTCTGACCTCCACCTTCGACATGTAAGTTGAGTTGTAACTGCAATGGGGCACGTAGCTTGAGTGTTCTGATGAAATATGACTCTCCCAAGTCTAGGACAATTTCTATCACTAACCGAAATGAAGTACAACATGCCCTGAGTATTCCAAAATTATACAATAATATTTGAGTCCTTTAATAAGTCTGTGAACTTGTTCTCTGCTGTATGAACCAAAGTAGGAGTGTGACAGGCTGACTTATCGAACCTGGTAGCATGTTCTAACATCGTCATATGACCTGACGCAACCGCTCAAACCTTATGCACCCCGCATTATAGAGGGTCCGAGAAGCAAATTCTTTCAAAAACATTTATGAAACTAAGTCAAACAGTTGATGTTGCACTGGCTAGTCGTCCTCTTCGTGGGCTTGCCTCAACCACCGGTGACCAATTTCTCCTTTACCATGTTGTCTCAATACCGCTGAGCTACCCCACTTATTCATGTACTTTTCGTTATTCCCTGGGGTAACTCTTATTCTTAGTGATGCACAACAATCCCACAATTAAAGCTTTATACAGATAATTTTTGGCACGAACCACATAGTCTAGAAGCTTGTTAACCACTGTACTCCCTTTGGAGCACCCCAAAATCTGCAACCGTGACTTCCACACTGAGTAAACCTTCTGTAGATCTAAAGTTGTTATATAACTCCTTTTGTACTGAGGTATATGGTTATTAAGAAGACAAACACACCGCAATCCTTAGCTTTATCTCTTGCAAAAATCTCAGGCCTTATACCTTTCAAGCCAAAATCGATATAACACATGACCCCACAATCTATTCCTTGACAGTGGACTTCTCCACTTGGCACGAAGTCATAGGTCACAATACCTAGCAATCCAAAATGTTAAATTTCACAGCTCATATAATTCAACCCCGTTGCTTCCAACTATTCCCTTGTTATGCAGTACCGAGGTAAATATGAATCCTTCTGGGATATGGGCTAGTCCAAAATGCACCGACTGAGCTAGAACATCCGCGTCTAGACCTATTTGAAATTGTACAATATGTGATGATGTTCGAGCTTTAGTTTGAGCTCTGCTTCTGTCTCTTCCCCTGATCGTAGCTGTCATTGGGGCTCCATCTCTTGTCCGGTTCTAGACGATTTTCCTGTTGTCGAGATTTGTGAGAGGACAAGAATAGATAAGTTCAATCATCGATGGTAGAATAAATTCGCATGATAGAGTAGAAGAGAAGTGAGATTGTTCCTAACTCAATAGCTCCGAGAGATAAGTACAGACGTCTCCGTACCGATCCTTCAGACTCTACTAAGCTTGTTCGTGAACTGTGAGACCTAAGTAAACCTAGTGCTCTGATACCAACTTGTCACGACCCAAATTCCCAACCTCAGGGATCGTGATGGCGCCTAACACCACACTTGCTAGGCAAGCCAATGTTAGAAATCGTTTAGCTAATTTCCTTGATTAATTACTTGAGCATAAATAAATAAATTTCAATTGAGCCTAATTAAAACAATTCCCAACAAAATAAAATAAGATGATAACAATAGCCATTTAAATAGAAAGAATCACGAACTAATTATGTAAACAAATCTAAGACTACCCCAGGGTCTGGTGTCACAATTCACGAATTACTAAAGAATACTACAAATACTGGGCTGAAAGAAATAGTGTAACTATTCTGAATATACTAAAACAATTTTATAAAAATAGGAGAAGACACTCGGGATTTGCGAACGCCGGCAGATATACCCTGTGTCTCCGAATAGATAGATGGATGTTCTAAAAATCTCTACTGCTGGCTAGTACCTGGATCTGCACAAAAGAGTACAGAGTGTAGTATCAGTACAACCGACCCCATGTACTGAGTAAGTGCCGAGCCTAACCTCGGCGAAGTAGTGACGAGGCTAAGGCGGGGCTTTAACGATAAACTTGTGATATCAATATATGTATGATAAGGCAATAAAATAATTATGCACAAACAAGAAAATATATCTGAGACACTAATTATAAAACAAGAAGAAAATCTAAACACATCAATTCAAATACTGCATCAATAATAAAATAACACAACCGCCTCTTTCAGGCCTCAACTATAACCAAATCCTCAAAATTTTCAAGTTCTTCAAGCTTTATCTTTGAATAAAAGTAGCACCAAAATATGAAAATCGTACTATAAAATAGAAAGTTTCAAATCTTTGTTTTCCTAAAAACAAAACAGTAAAAATAGTCATTTAGCTTTTCAAAACTTTGATTCTCTTTTTCTTGAAAAAATATCAGTAAAATATAAATGTAAATATCCTCCCTGTCCACCCTTATCGCAGTCATATATATATATATATATATATACTTCTCTTGTCCACCTTTATCACAGTCATATATATTTATTTTTCCTGTCCACCCTTATCACAGTCATATATATTTATTT
>MDKH01037856.1:0-18634 GCA_005239495.1 Nicotiana undulata | reverse complement strand
TGATTGTACTTGGGGTAAAGTTTGTTCATACGTACTAGTACTATTCCACAGTACTAACGTCCCTTTTGCCGGGGGCACTACATCTTTTATATGGATGTAGGTGGTTCCATAGTAGGTAGTTCAACCCGCCGTTAGTGGTACCTCATCTTCATCTCTGCAACAGTTGTGGTGAGCCCTCTTCTCCTCGGGGCCGTGTGTGGATCATACCACCTTCTTTTGCTTATGTTATAAAGGTATAGCCGGGGCCTTGTTACTGGCAAGTTATGTAAAATCCCTAGTATTCGTAGAGGCTCCGTAGACATGATGAGGGTGTATATATATGTATTTTTGGGTAGTAACTGTACGTACTCGGAAATCGTGGTTCATGTTAGGAACTTATGTTTGTATCTTGTATGTTTGGATATCGATCGTTGAAATTGCTAAAAGAGGTAACAAATGGAGATATGTTGTAAACTGTACTTTGAAACTAAAATCGGCTAACTCACATGAAATAATGTATGTTATGAACGCGGGGTAATACGTTGGGCAGGAAAGGAAATCCAGGTTCGCTTGACTGGGTTCACCCGGTTAGGCGCCGGTCTCGTCCCTCGATTTTGGGGCGTGATACTACCCCTCGGATGAGATAGATGTTATGTCAGATAATTTAGAATATGGCCTCGTCAGCCTTAATTGATATTTTCAGCTTACAGATAGGCCTCATCGGCCTAAGTTGAGGTCTACCCCTCAAGAGTTCACAGTTACAGAGTGGTACGCTTGGGACGAGTATGGCACTGTGTGCCGACCACGCCTCCCCAGTTTGGGGTGTGATAACTGGACCTACCTCGGGCTAAACTACAATTACTGGCTACACCAGCATAGCACCCGGTGTCTAATAAACATGAGACAGTTGCTTTGGCATACATGCGGCGGGAGTCTAGGCTCCTCCCTCAGTCTGTGAAGTTGCTAGCGTAACAAGGATACTAAAGTCCAGGGGTAGATATAGGCTCCTTAGGTGCACAAGCGGGTCCTACCTATTCAGTCATGCGATACTCACTAGTTAAAGAACCAGTGCAATATGTTAAATAACTGGCAACATGAACATAACAAGATGTAGTACCATCAACTCTACAAAACAAGAGTTATCGGCTCATTACTGGTAAAACAACTTATGACAAAGGAAATATTAGTCAATAACAGAGGAATAGAGTAGCATGTTAAGTGCATCATAAAGCATAAATAATTCATTTGCATAATCAAGAGTGCCACCCTTATACTCCACTCATCGTCAATGTAGAATTCCATCCTTATAAATCGCTCATCATCAACAAGAACTCTGCCCTTATACACCATCATACCATTCACACCAATCACAGTACCACAAACCGCGTGTATGTCATCAAGTGAGAACATGAGAGGGCGGACCTTGGGGGATGTATCCAAATCCACACGCTGCATGGTAAAAACCGTGTGCCATAACAATAACAATAGCTTCATAATCCATAATTCCACCCTTATATTTCATACACCATCAAAATCAATTGCCACCATTATACACCACACACCATCACAAGAATAATATCGCACAGAAGAGACCTCGTGCTAACACCTAATCATTCTGCCCAACATATCCAAATGTGCCATAATCATAACAAATTCAAGACAAGATTTATCACCAAGGGAAATATTCTCACAATTCAACAATAAGGTGCACAAGAACATGAAAATAATAAAGTGTGGATAAATGCTCAAGATATTAGAATGACTACGGCTAAATTAATTTAGTGATGATTCCACAAATGTCCATCTCGACTAATTAAGAGATAATAATCCTAAAACATGATCACTATCATGAAAGGATAATCTCACGCAGTCATACAAAATACACATGTAATGTAGGGAGCACACAATCAAATTATGGCATATTAGAAGCCTAGAGTCTAATCCGGTCACTATTCATACATAGCACCCGCATATACACTCGTCACCTCGCATATACCTCACTTTACACACATTACAATTAGATAAATAATTTCAAATCCTAAAGGTTATTCCTTCACAAAAGATTAGACAAGATACTTACCTCAAATGGGCCAAATCAACCCTCTAAAATCGCCTTACCGGAAATAGCTCCTCAAATCGAACTCCAGCTCGAGAAGAAAGAGAAGTTAGCCTACAAGTCATTTTTGTGATGTTACAAGCACAACAAGTGGCTATTGCTCAGCTACAGAGTCATCAGAAAACTCCAAGCACAACATTACCGGAACCAGCTCCTCGAGTCGAGCAAGCACCAGAAAGGTCGAATAACAATGGGTCAGGAACAGAACCCGCTATTATGAATATGCTCGAGGACCTCACCAAAAGGATTGAGTCAGGAGAAAATAAGATAGAAGCTAACGACAAAAAAGTAGAAACCTATAACTTGAGGGTCGATCAAATCCCGGGTGCACCTTCGATTTTGAAGGGGGTGGATTCGAAGAAGTTCGTGCAGAAACCATTTCCATCAAGTGCGGCTCTGAAGCCCATTCCAAAGAAGTTCAGGATGCCCGATATCCCGAAGTACAATGGGACCACAGACCCCAATGAGCATATTACTACTTATACTTGTGGTATAAAAGGGAATGACTTAAAAGACAACGAGATTGAGTTCGTCTTGTTGAAGAAATTTGGAGAAACGTTGTCAAAAGAGGACATGATGTGGTATCATAACCTACCCCCGAACTCAATAGACTTGTTTGCCATGTTGGCTGACTCTTTTGTGAAGGCGCATGCTGGTGCCATTAAGGTCGCTACAAGGAAGTCTGATGTCTTCAAAATTAAACAAAGAGAGAACGAGATACTAAGGGAGTTCGTATCGCTCTTTCAAATAGAGCGAATTGAATTACCACCAGTCTCCGATACCTGGGCAGTGCAGGCCTTCACTCAGGGCTTGAACGAACGAAGCTCGATAACTTTGAAGAAGCTGAGGCAGAATTTGATTGAGTATCCCGCCATAACTTTGGTGGACGTGCACAACAAGATCAGTCCAAAATTAGGGTCGAGGACAAACAATTGGGAGCCCCCTCGGGTTTAGTGTATCCGAGCAGGCTTTTTGCTAAGGAATCAAGAAATCCTGAAAGAGAGCCGAGGCCGAGCAAAGAGAGATATCAACCATATGTCAAAGACCGAAGAAACACTTCGAGATGGGATATACCTCGAAATGATCGAATGACAGATCGAGGCCAAAATTCCCAGGGACATATGAGCAAGACCAGGTTCGACAGGCATTCGAGACCAATGGAGGCACCCCGATTTTCAGAATATAACTTCAACATCGATGCCTCAGACATCGTATCGGCCATAGGTAAGATCAAAGATACCAGGTGGCCAAAGCCCGTGCAGTCAGATCCTTCCCAAAGGAACCCCAACTTGATATGCAAATACCACAGCACTCACAGTCATAGGACCAAGGATCTTAGACAGCTCCAAGAGGAGGTGGCCCGACTAATCAATGAAGGGCATCTTCGAGAGTTCCTCAGCGATCGAGCCAAGAACCACCTTCGAGAAAGAGAAGCGAATAGGAAGAACAAACTAGAAGAACCCCAGCATATCATCCACATGATCATTGGAGGAGTCGACGTCCCGCTGGGACCCGTGTTCAAACAAACAAAAGTATCCATTGCAACAGAAAAGCGAACTCGGAGCTATGTACCCAAGGACGCTCTTACATTCAGTGAGGAAGACATCAAGGCCTTGTCTCAGCCTCATAATGATGCACTGGTAATTTCTTTTCTTTTGAATAAAATTCAAATTAAACGTGTGCTCGTGGTTCCAGGTAGTTCGGCCAATATAATCAGGGCGAGGGTGGTGGAGCAGCTCGGACTGCTCGATCAAATCGTACCCTCCTCTCGAGTCCTCAGTGGGTTCAACATGGCGAGTGAGACAACGAGGGGGGAAATCCCTCCCAGTCAACGTGACCAATATGATTCAAGACACCAAGTTTCATGTCATCGAAGGTGACATGAGGTACAATGCCTTACTTGGAAGGCCGTGGATACACAACATGAGGGCAGTGCCATCAACCCTTCATCAAATGATGAAGTTCCCAACAAAGGATGTTGTGAAAACGGTGTATGGAGAGTAGCGTGAAGTAAAGGAGATGTTCGCGGTACACGACATGTCACCGATATCAACACCTCCCACCTCGGAGGAGTCAAAAGACGAGCAGATATTCCCCGAGGGACAGGTGAGCAGTTGATCGAAGACGATGAAGAATACTTCCTCACTCCTCCGAGGTTAATGGTCAAAGAGCTTGAACATGTCGTTTTGATCGAATGTCTTCCAGATCGATAGGTATACCTGGGAACGGGATTAACCCCTGAACTCAGGAAAAAACTCATTCAATTTCTTGTTAATAACAGTGATTGCTTCGCTTGGTCCCATTTAGACGTGACAGGGATCCCGCCGGAAATAACCACCCATTGACTGAGTGTCGACCCTAGGTTCAAACCGGTGAAGCAAAAAAGGAGGCCTCAATCCGAGGTAAAACATGCATTTATCAAAGACGAGGTAACAAAACTTCTCAAAATATGATCTATTATAGAGGTAAAATACCCCGAATGGTTAGCTAATGTTGTAGTAGTCCCCAAAAGAGGAAATAAACTAAGAATGTGTGTAGGTTACAAAGACCTAAATAAAGCATGCCCTAAAGATTCATTCCCATTTCCCAACATTGATCGCTTGATCGATGCCAGGGCCGGCCACGAGATCCTTACCTTTCTCGATGCCTACTCCGGGTACAACCAAATTCAAATGAACCCGGAGGACCAAGTAAAGACTTCGTTCATCACGAAGTATGGCACATATTGTTATAATGTAATGCCCTTTGGGATAAAAAATGTCGGAGCCACATATCAGCGCCTAGTTAATAAGATGTTCAAAAATCAAATATGCAAGTTTATGGAAGATTACATTGATGACATGCTAGTTAAATCCCTGCGCGCAGAGGACCATTTGACTCATCTGCAGGAAACATTCGATATCCTTAGAAGCTACAACATAAAACTCAACCCCGAGAAATGCGCCTTCGGAGTAGGTTCGGGCAAATTTTTGGGCTTCATGGTGTCGAGCAAGGGGATCGAGATCAATATTGACAAAATCAAGGCCATAGAGGAGATCACCGTGGTAAACAACGTGAAAGCAGTACAACAGCTGATCGGGCGGATATCAGCCTTAGGCCGATTCATCTCGAGGTAATCAGACCGGAGTCACCATTTCTTCTCCCTACTCAAGAAGAAAAATAACTTCTAGTAGACCCTGGAATGCCAGCATGCCTTAGAAGAGTTAAAGCGGTATCTCTCGAGCGCACCTTTGCTCTATACCCCGAAGGAGGACGAAACACTATACTTATATTTGTCCGTGTTCGAGGTAGAGGTAAGCGGTGTGTTGGTTCGATAAGAACAAGGTACGCAATTCCCTGTCTATTACGTAAGTCGTACCCTAAGAGATGCTGAAACCAGGTACCCACACTTAGAAAAATTAGCCCTTTCATTAATAAGTGCATCTGCGAAAATTGAAACCTTATTTCAATGCCATCATATGTGTGTTTTAACAACATACCCTCTTCGAAACATCTTGCATAAGCCCGAATTATCGGGCCGAGTGGCCAAATGGGCCATCAAACTCGGGGGGTACGATATCGAGTACCAACCCTGAATAGCTATCAAGTCCCAAATTTTGGCAGACTTCGTGGCCGACTTTACGCCCGCCCTCGTGCCCGAGGTAGAGAAATAAATCTTGCTAAAAACGGGCACATCATCGGGGGTATGGACCCTTTTTACTGATGGTGCCTCAAACATGAAAGGGTCGACATAGTTCTGAAACCACCTATAGGCGGAACAATTAGACAATCCATAAAAACTTCAAAATTGACTAACAACGAGGCAGATTATGAGGCTATGATTTCAGGTCTCAAGCTGGCCAAAATCCTAGGAGCGGAAGTCATCGAATCAAAATGTGACTCCCTTCTGGTAGTAAACCAAGTAAATGGGAGCTTTGAGCTTTGGGAAGATAGGATGCAAAGATACTTAGACAAACTTCAAGTAACATTGCATCGCTTCAAAGAGTGGACTCTGGTCCACATACCTCGGGAACAAAATAGCGATGTCGATGCACTCGCGAACCTAGGATCGTCCGCCGACGAAGATGACATACTCCTGGGGGCTGTTGTACAATTATCCAAATTGGCGATTGAAGAAGGCCATGTCGAGATAAACTCAACAAGTCTAACATAGGATTGGAGGAACAAGTACATTGACTATTTGAGGAATGGGAAGCTTCCCACGGACCCAAAAGAATCGAGGGCCCTTCGAGCCAAAGCAACCCGATTTTCACTCGACGAGAATGGAACTCTATACAGAAGGACCTCCGACGGGCCTCTAGTAGTATGCTTAGGATCGGGGGAAACCAACTATGTGCTCCGAGAAATCCATGAAGGCACTTGTGGAAACCACTCCGGTGCCGATTCTTTAGTTCGAAAGGTGATCAGAGCAGGTTACTATAGGGATAGCATGGAAAAGAACACCAAGGAATTCGTTCGAAGGTGTGACAAATGCCAAAGATTTGCACCAATGATTCACCAAACCGGTGAACAACTACACTCAGTCTTATCCCCGTGACCGTTCATGAAATGGGGGATGGACTTCGTCGGCCCTCTACCAACAACGCCAGGTAAAGCTAGATTTATCTTGTTTATGACTGACTACTTCTCGAAATGGGTGGAAGCACAGGTCTTCAAGAAGATAAGAGCAAAAGAAGTCATTGACTTCATTTGGGACCACATCATATGCTGATTCGAGATCCACTCTGAGATTAGATATGATAATGGGAAGAGTTTATTGGCAGCAAGGTGACGAAATTCCTCGAAGATCATAAAATCAAAAGGATCCTATCAACGCCTTACCACCCAAGTGCAAATGGTTAGGCCAAATCCACAAACAAGACCATCATACCAAACTTGAATAAGAGGCTAGAAAATGCAAAGGGAAAATGGAGAGAAGTGTTGCCCGAAGTACTATGGTCATATCGAACAACTTCGAAGTCAAGACTGGAAAGACCCCGTTTTCTTTGGTATACGGGTCCGAGGCTTTGATACCGGTCGAAGTCGGAGAAGTGAGTGCCAGATTTCAATATGCCAATGAGAAATCGAACAACGAGGCCATGACTACTGCCCTCGAGCTATTAGATGAAAAGAGAGAGGCCGCACTGGTCCGAATAGCCGCCCAAAAATAAAGGAGCGAAAGATACTACGACAGAAGAACAAACCTCCGATACTTCGAAGTTGGGGACTTAGTCCTGAGGAAAGTCACTCTCAACACTCGAAACCCAAATGAAGGGAAGTTAGGCCCTAGCTGGGAAGGACCGTATCGCGTCCTCGGAGTAGTAGGCAAAGGGTCCTACAAACTTGGCACCATGGAAGGCGAGCAACTACCAAGAAATTGGAACATATCGATGCTCAAATGCTATTATTGCTAAGGTACAACCTTCTCCCTTTTCATTTATGTTTCATACTAACTTGTAGCAGGTGTTCGATTGAGAGGAGTCGAAGCACCCCTCAGCACTAAGACCTTGGGTTTTAAAGCATGCGTTGCACTCTTTTTTCCTTAGATCGGGTTTTATCCCAAATGGGTTTTACCGGTGAGGTTTTTATTGAGGCAACACCTATATTCTACCTAAGGAAAACTCAACAAGTATTCAAGGCTTCTTTTCAATCAACCTCAAATACTGGGGGGCATCACCCTCGGATGTTACTTTTTCAAAGAAATCAAGTTATGCCAAAAAGGACCTCGATAGGATAATGTTGTATCGGGCCAAATGGTCGAATGAACCGTGTCCGCGTAGAATAGCGGAGCCCCAGATGGCAAAAACATGTACTCTTGTATCGAGTAATCGAAGAAGCATCTTTGCATATCAAAACGCTTTGTGCCTCAAAGAAGTTTACTATTTTCACATAAAACGGCTCAAGGGCCAAAAACTCTTGAACACTCGGGGACTGTCATTGACAGTGAGCTCATCGAGCCATCAAAGACTCGAATTCGTAAGACCTCAATGAGGCAACTTCGAGCTCATAAGACCTCAGTGAGGTAGCATCGAATCTATAAGACCTCAACGAGGCATGCCCAAATTTATAAGACCTTATAAAGGCATAACCCTGGTATTAAGGCCAAGGCTATATATTTGAACTTGTAAGACCCCTAAAAAGGCATACCCTTGATATAGACACCGAGGTCATATCACCCGGAGACTAAAGGCTATGGCCGAACATAAAGATTACGATCATATTAATAGGCTACGACCGAATTAACGCGGCTCGAAGACGTCCGAAATCCTCCATAAAATCTAAAGGCCTTCAAATACTTCGTAAAAACTGGTTAATCAGGCTACCCTCGGCATAAGCAAAGGAGCTTCGATAATATCAGCTCTGAATAATGAAAAGGCTTCGAAAAAATCAGCCTTCGAGAGAACCTCAGAAGGTACACAATTAACGTCACATATCGACTTATAATCGAGGTTCTTATTTGAGTCGTCGAAGAGTCGGACAAACACAAAACATGCCAAGGCATAAGCTAAACTTTAAAAATCTTTAGCCAGAATGGGGGAAAACTATAGCCATATTAGAGGTCAAATCGACCCAATCTAAAAAAAGCCTAAGGGTCGATATGTAAGAGCCTACGGGCCAACCTAAAGAGCCTAAAGGCCAACCTAAAGTGCCTAAGGGCTGATCTAAAGATCCTAAGGGCCAAGTTGAAAATAGCCTAAGGGCCAATGTTTTAAAAACCTAAGGGTCGATAGTCCCGAGTCAAAACTTGACTCGAGGATCGAAACCTCAACGGTCAACTATTATCTATTATCAATTGTTCATCAAGCACAAAAACCTAATGGTTTTTATTTTAAGTCCAACATATCGGACTGATTATCGACAAACATCAAAATTCAAGACAAAAGCAAGACAGGAATTAACGAAGGAATGGAGACAAAACAAAATATCCTTTCACATAATAAGAGTTCACAAAACATACAAAGCTCATACTTGGATCCCATACACGAAAAAGAAAGAAAATAAAAAAAGCCTAATCTGCTGCCGGGGTCACCTGACCGGATGAAGCTCCTTCAGGAGTTGTGCCTTCAACGGCTTGGCCCTCAGCCCCCCCGTCATCAACGGACTCTCCCCCCTAGGGGACTTCGTCTTCATCTTCGTCATCTTCCGAGCCACTTGTCGAACCATCATCAGAAGTAAGCAGAGATGCCGACTCTTCTTTTAGGGCTTTCACTCTTTCGATCTCAGAAGAAAGGTCGAAGCCCCCTGCATGTGCTTCCTCGAGAGCCTGTCTCCGATATCCCAATCGAGCATGATTAAGGGCTCGAGTTAGTTTGAGCTCGGCCTCAGTAGATGCTTTCTTAGCCCGAGAGTTTGCAGCGACAGCATCCTTCCGATACGAGGATATAAGCGCATCAATCTCGGACTTAGTCTTGGACAGCTCGGCAGCTGATTCAGCATGAAGATCCTTATACTTGTTGCTTTCTACCCATGCTTCTTAGAGTTGATGTTCTACCAAGGTCATCTTCTCTCGAATATATCTCTCTCGGAGGCTACCTCATCCATGCGCCGCTTGAGCCCGAGGATATCAGTATCCCTGACTCTAAGATCCTCCCCCATCAGGTCATATTTTTGCTTAAGCTGCAAGAATAAAGTTAAGGCATTAAAATGCTAAAGTTGAACAAGCACAAAAATAAGCATACAACGACTGTATTACCTGCTCATCAAGATCGGCCCATTCTTGAGATACCGTCTCCAGACGAGCTCGAAGGTCATGCAGTTCCCCCTTCTTTTTGGCAAAAAAAGCTTTGAGCTCATCTGACTCCAATGAGAGCCTCCTACACTCTTCCTCACAGTGGGCCAACTCAGTTTGCGACTTGGAAAAGGCCTGATTGTAAAACACTATGGCCTAAAAGCATAAAGGAAAGAAATCAGGAAAATAAGAATCAAAACTCAAAGCACAGTTGTGGAGTAAAAAAACTACCTGTTTACAGAGTTTCTCGGCTTCTTCAAAGACGAACGAGGGGTTAAGTTCAGGGCCTTCCTTTACCCCGGCAAAATATCCCTCGAACACATCATTCTCCCCGTGGGAAGTCCCCACATCGGGAGTTTCCATATTTTGGGCGTATCAGCCCTGGAGAGAATGACGGGCCCGACGGAAAATCATCTACATTAACGACCCCGGGTGGATCAATCGGGGCCTTCTCTCATCTTCGGGAGCTTCGGAGCTGGGCCTCCCAAGTTCATCTACCGAATGCCCCTCGGCTCAGGACGTGTTTTGGCCGTTGACCGGCTTAGGGAATTTTTTTGACCCACCCTCGAGAATCTCTTCAGCCCGAGGTGGGGCAGCATCAGCAACTTTTGGTTCAGAAGCCTTCGGCTCAACAACCGTTGGCTCAACAAGCTTCGAAGAAGTCGTGCTTCCTCTTCCCCTAAGTACTAGGGGAAAGTCATCTTTCTTTTTGCCCTCAACACGAAGATGCTCTGCCACTTCCGGAGTTAAGGCCGCTGAATCGACCTTCGGCTTTTGAACTTTAGCCTTCTCCAGCTTCGAAGACACGGCTGGTGATCTTTTTCTCTTCTTCTCCTTAGCAGGTTTTGGGGTATTTTCTTCCCCGGGCGGAGGATCCCTCATCAAAACGGCCTCTCCAAGACCTTCAAAAGCACATAATATAAACACAAAGGGTGAGAGTACTTTCAAGGGATATTTTCTTTAAGGAATTCGAGTATGACAAAGATAAAACCTCATCATGGTTTTTAGCCTCCCATCGGGTCTTGTCCAGGTCGTTCCACATGCGCTTAACATATGGGCAGGTCAAATCGAGCTGACTGGCCCAGCCCAGTAGATCCTTGACTGCGCCAGGATACCACTCGACAGTTGCATCATCATCAAAGAAGGATAGTTCAAAGGGAAGAAAAAATAATTAATTGATGAAACATGATCACTTACGTTTCATATTCCATTCCTCGGGGAATGGAATCTTCTCGGCAGGGATCAGATCTGAGGTCCTAACTCGGACAAAGTGACTCATCCACCCTCTGTCCTTGTCCTCATTGATGCTGGAAAAGAAGGCCTTTGAGGATCCACGCTGCAGCTTAATTAGGCCACCCTGATAAAGTCGGGGGCTATACAGTCTAATCATATGATCGAGGGTAAAAGGCATCCTCTCGACCATGTTTAAAAAGTACCTAATTAGATAAACGATGCGCCAGAATGAGGAATAGATTTGGATGAGGAAATTGGTTGAGAGATGAACACAAGAAAGAAGAAAAGTTGTTGAAAATCTGAAGATGTGGTGAAAAGTAAAGTTTTAAGGAGTGAAGGATTGGGATATTTATAGGGGTCGGTTATGCGTGTTGAAGAAGACAAAAGGACAGCCAACCGCTGCAATCGATTCAAAGCTTTTCGAGAATCGTGCAAGCATGACTTTTGAACATCCCTTTTGTCACATCAATCGCTCACATGACGTAACTGACGTTATGATGCGGACATCAAAGAGTCAAGAGAATTCAAATCGTTTCTTATCATTTCATACCAAGAAACACGGGGACTATATGTATACGGTCGATACCGGGGACCCCGATATCGAGACACTTATGACATGCCAAGACCGATCTCAAAAGGCTCGAAGTGGAGTCTGAGGCTCGACCCCGAGATGCACCCCTCGAGAGAGTATGTCAAAGGCTCACCACGGTCTACCTCAAAGTATTACAAAATCGATGATCGTCATGGAAAGGCGGTAAATTCCCAAGGACACGTGGTTAGAGCTGATAAGGTCTGCAAGAGATAGTATAAGTCCGTACTAAGCCATTATATAGATGTACCAATAACATTTCTTTGTCATAATTAGACATGTACTATGTTGGGATTCTCCCCTCCTATATAAAGGGGATCCCTATCATTTTGTAACACACATGAATATTCACTGCAATAGAGCATTCTCTGCTTTTCTTAACGTGCTCAACAATTGCTCCACAGATTTATTGCTCTTCACTTATTGTATTCATTTATTGTCCTTCACTTATTATTCATTACCAACTGCCAAAGACAACTCTCGAGGCCCGATATTACTGAGCTCGAGGTCCCTAGTCTCGTGACTATACTGGTTTGCTTATCATTTCTTTCTTACTTACACTTAGCATTTCTCACCTAACAACTAGTATTAAAGTAAATCACATATTTTTAGAACCACAAAATTCAATATAATTGTTAATACCATTTTCAAGGTAACAACAATATGATGTCCTCAAAGAGTGGCTCAATAATACAATACTATCGACTTAATGCATAACACCAATAAGTGGCCTCACTTTACAAAACTTGCATGCATTCATGACTCATGGTTACCACAGTGTATCCCTCAGTTTCTTGCCTTCGATATTCAGGTTGAGATTATGTACTCATACCTCTTATGCCTTGTCTTTGATCCATGTATCTTGTCAGTCTTGCATACTCAGTTCATTTTCTGTACTGACACACTTTTCTTTTGGGTGTTGTGTTCATGCCCACACGTACAGACAGACTCGGTGACGCCCTTCCCAAGTAGGGTGCACGTTTGAACTGTTGATTGTCGTACTCCACTTCTCCGGAGTAGCTGTTCAGAAGTCGATAGGAACTGACGCATATATTCCAATCATTTTGGGTAAGGTGGGACCTGTCCCGATCGATATATGTAATTGTATATATTTCTCTTTTGTACTCTTAGAGGCTTGCAGGCTAGTGTTAAGATATACGTAAAAGTTGGTTGTAACCCTGTTGGCAACTGTCGTATTGGCCCAGTTATGTTCATTTGAATATTTAACTCGGAGGGCTTATCGGCCCTGATTTAAATCTTCATTTTTAGAAGATTCTAAGTTCGGATGTCGTTGCTGGTTGCATCTCCTTAGGCTGAGGTATGATTGAAAAATACAAAAAATGAGTAAAAATCACTTACCCACAAAGTAATGATAAAAATATTCTGAAAAATGCCTCTTCCTGAGCTGCAAAACTTTGTGAGAAAAAGTCACTAAATCGCAAAACAAGTAAAAACATTTAGCAGATGTCCCAGCTCGAAGCAGATACTAATGATCTCAAGCTCACCTTTGACAAACACAACATAATCCTTACGATATTCCACCCAAAATAGACTTTCGAATCACCCAATTCATCCTTAAAATGAGAGAGATATGATGTTTTAAAGAAAGTCAAAATTTATACGAACTTAGGGACTTAATCGACATTTTTGGAATTATCGCCCCAGAATATTCAGCACTTGCAAAATCTTTATTTTAGCACCCGAAACTCATCGGGAACCTCCCAAACACAACCAAAAATGTATTTCAATCATAATACACATTACGAACCTGTTCGATCACTCAAAACATCAAAAAGAGGTCGTCTTGACCTAATGTTGGTCGTGGTCAAACTCCAAATCTTAACTTAACTAGTCTCTTAACCAATGACCCAAAACACACCGAGCACCTCAGGACCCCGTCCAATCATATCAAAAAGTAAAAATACATTAACCAAACTTATCCAAAGTCTAGAAACACCGCAAATAACATCAAGACCAAAAATCGAAGATCAAATCAAACTCCCAACTTCGCCAAACGCGCCTCAACTACACTTAAACATTCTGGATCACTATCAAACTTTGCACACAAGTTTGAATCAACCAAATGAACCTATCCAAGTTCTCAAAACCTACGTAGGAGTCCGATAACACCAAAGTCAATTCCCAGTCAGACCTTTGAACCCTTCAATTCTTCAAATTGCCAATTTTCGACAAATAGAGAAAAAACCTTCTAGAAACCTCCTAATCAAAATTTGAACATACGCCCAAGTCTACAATCACCATACAAACATATTGAAACTATAAAATTTTGATTCTGAGGTCGTTTATTTAGGAGTTAAACTTTGGTCAACTCCTCTAACTTTAAGCTTCCAAATTGAGAATTACTCTTCTAAATTAATCTCGAACATCTCGAAAATCAAACCTGCCATACATTCAGTCATAATAAATCATATAAATTTACTCAAAGTCTCGAATCACAGAACAAAATACCAAAGCTCAAAATGGTCGTTCGGGCCGTTACATTCCAATTTAAATATACATTCATCGTCGAGCGTGCAATGAGTCATTCCAAAGTCATAAAATCCCTATATATTCTCATCTTAAACATAACCGTGGGTGATCTCATGTCACCTCAATCCATATAATTCCATTAACACAATCCTAACTGAAGATATTTCCTTCAACCTTGCCATAAATCTTTGACCAAATTTGACTATCTGGAACTTCCTCCAAGATCTAGTTCTTGTAGGTATACACTGTATTTATCCCCACAAGTTGCATCAATCATGAATACTTCTAAGATGTAACCACACGATGTACCCCATAGCTCATATTGTACTGACCCGATCAGTCGTTTTGAGCTTTAGCATTTCGATTCTCGGTTTGGGATATCAAATTGCTTCATATGATGCATTATGAATTGCATATTGATTGGTTTTTATTTTCAAGAGATTTGGAGTTGATTTGGAAGAGTAATTGTTAATTCGGAATCTTTAAGCTGGAAGAGTTTACCAAGGTTTAACTGTTGAGTAAATGACCTCGGAATCGGGATTTGATTATTTTCATAGGTTTGTATGGTGGTTTTAGACTTCGGAATATGTTTGGAGTTAAATTTGGATGTTCCTAGATGGTTTGGGCCCTATTTTTCAAAATGTGGCAATTTGAAGGATTGAAAAGTTCATAAATTTGACCGAAAGTTGGCTTTAGTGTTATCATGCTTTGATTGGTGTTTCAGGACATTAAATAGGTTCATTTGGCTAATTGTTCACTTGGCTAATTATCCGTTGTGATCCGAAAAGTCTAAGTGTGATTCGAACGAGTTCGGCGAAGTTTTGATTTGAAGTAAGAGAATGATTTTGATATCTGATTCTTGGTTTTGATGTTATTTGTAGAGTTTTGAGCATTGATATATGCTTGTATAATACATTCAGACTTGTTGGTATGATTAAATAGGGTCCCGAGGGGCTCAAGTGTGTTTCGAGGTGGTCTTGGACTATTTCGGTTGAGTTTTTCATAGTTGATATGTTGGTGTGTTGCAGTGCATCGCGATCACGGATCAAGGCTTGCAATCGCAAGGAAGGATTTTGGTAGTTTGGAATTTTTATCATTGTGTTAGAGGAAAGGACTCGCATTCGCGGAGTGTTGGGGATGCTAGCCGTCGCATTCTCGCATGTGGCTTCACATTCGGGAAGACTTGGAGGAGGTTAGGTAGCAGACTAACATGTTCCCGACTTCTCCCTCATGTTTGTGAAGTGGTGAGGCCCGTCGGCCTTCACATTCGCGTGTTGGTCGCGTTTGTGGAGAAGGGGTTAGAGGCAGTGATGGTTTATGCATCGTGATCGCAATGGCTTTGTTGCGATCGTGAAGAATACTGTTGGGCAGAGTATATAAGTTTCAATTACTGGGATTTTACCTAGTTTCATATTTTGAGCCCTAGACTTCGAGAAGAAGAGATGTTAAAGAGCAAATTCACTACTACCTTAGAGGTAAGTGAATTTCACTTGGATTTGGTTTTATATATTGATTACCCATAGATTTCTACACCTTAAACTAGGATTTTTGAAAAGGAATTTTGGGGTTTTTGTCTACACTTTAAGAGAGTGTATTTTGGGGAGTTGAGTACCAATTTGGTCTCGGTTTTGGAAACTATTTATATATATGGACTCGACAAGTTATAGGTCATCATATTTTGGTATTGGTTTCGGATTTGGGGCAAGCGGGCTCGACTTAACTTTTGTTGACTTTTGGGTATTTCTTCAAAGATTTAAGCTTTACGAATTGGGATCGCTTCTTATTGCATTGTTAACTTGGATAATGTTTGTCTTGGATTTGCATGATTGGGGGGCTAGAGAAAGTTTTGACGTGATTCGAGATTGAAGACTAGCCCGGATGAGGTAAGATCTTCCCTAAGCTTGGATTAAGGGTATTCTTTCGTTGGATATTATACATGTTATATGTTGAGGGTGACGTATATGTGAGGTGACGAGTCGGGTAGATCTTAGGCTATTAAATGCCTTATTTTGCTATCATGCCACTTTTATATCGTGTTTTCTCCACTTGTATGAATACATGGGTTATTATTCATGCTAGAAACAATGTCTAGGTTATTTTCTTATCTGTTGAGACATGATAGGGCCATTCTTTCTATGTTGAGCTATTTGCTTTAGCCGTAGTCATATTTTTCAATCATGATATTATATCCATGTGTTATATATCTGTCCCCGTGCACTTTTTATCTGTTATCTCACATGTTGTTAGTGTCTTTGTGTGTGATATAGGCTTGAGCTGAGTTGTGGCATGTTGGTATATTTTGTGTGGTATATTGATTGTAATACTGTTAGATGTTGGCATATCGAGAATTGAGGAGATTGATGATTAATTCTGGGCCATAGAGCCATATTGAGTCGATTGATGACTGATCTTGGGCAATAAAGCTATGTTGATATTGATAGTGAGGTGACACTTGCATCACACCCCAGAGTGGGTTGAGTGATATTGATAGTGAGGTGAAGGTTGCGTCAGGCCCCATAGTGGGTTGAGTGATATTGATCGTTGGCTTTGATCCGATTGGCGCTTGGGTTAGGTTTCTCCCCTCCAGAGTCAGGCGATAACCCATGTTACTTTGGCCCTATGAGTGCAGGCACTTGATGCGTGCTTAATGAGGGGCTTATGTGCGGCACCAATACAATGCTATGTGTGTGTGTGTGTAATGATCTATGGGCACTTTTCCAGACACCATTAGAGTATTGAGAGTATGATTCAGGGGCATTATGCCAGGCACCGTGAGAGTGCTAAAAGTATGATTGAGGTGTACATGTGCGAGACACTATGAATGTGCTAAGATTGTGTATAATTGATGATTAAACTGTAATATTATTGATTTGGCATGTAATTTGACATGCAGCCATAACTAAGATTAAACACTTGATGTTTAGAGCTTGAAATCACAGTTTTACCTTGATGAATCTCTGTCTAAGTGATTTCCATGGAAAAGTTGATGCCTTGACTGATATTCCTAAAAATATGCCTATTTCTCCTCTTATTGTGTTAGAGCTTGTTATTACTTGAGCTTATTTTCCCTATATGCCATAATCTACTGTTATTGTTGTTGTTGGCGGGGGAAAGTGATCATTTGACTTTTCTAGCCTTGCAACTACTTTTTCCAAGGTTAGGCTTGCTACTTGTTGAGTAGATGGGTTTGGTTGTACTTATACTACACTATACACTTCGTGTGCAGATCTTGGTATTGTTGATAGCGGTGGTGGCTATGGCACCTAACACCGCTTGCTAGGAAATCTAACACACAACAATAACATGAAAGAATTGGAATTAACGACTAACAATAAGATAATGATATAAATTAAAAGAAGCTTAAAAGGTATACATAATAAGTTTAGAATCAATGCTAAGGCTCAACCATCCTAACACTTGGAATCACAAGTGTAACGACCTGGCCGGTCATTTTGAGAGTTAGCACCCCGAACGCCTAATAAAAGCTTCTCCCATGTCTTATTATGCTAATGGAACGAGTCGGAGAGTTTAGTGATGAAAATTGGAGTGTTTTCGGACATCTAGTCCTTTAAGGTGAGCTTTGACATTAGAAATTGGACCGTCGCGGGAGATGTGTGAAGACGAACCTGAAATGGAAATCCGTCGACTTTGTTAGCTCTGTTAAGAGATTTCAGGGTTGGGAGCGTGTTCGGAATGTGTTTTTGAGGCCAGACGTAGATTTAGGCTTGAATTAGCGAAAGTCAGAATTTCGGCGATTTCGGCCGATAGGTGAGATTTTGATATCGGACTCGGAATGGAATTCCGAAAGCAACAGCAGGTCCGGAATGTTATTTATGACTTGTGTGCAAAATTTGAGGTCATTCGGACGAGTTTAGACGTGGTTCGGCGTCGGGGGTGAATTCTTGAAATTCCTATGATTCTTAGGCTTGAATCTATGCATTTTGGGTATTTTGATGTTATGGGACGTGTTTTTAAGGCTCGACCAAGTTCGAATAAGGTATTTGGACTAGTTGGTGGTTTTGGTTGAGGTCCCGGGGGCCTCGGGTGTGTTTCGAGTGTTCAAACGAACACGTTTTGGCCTAAGTCTTCAGCTGTATTGCTAGTTTTTCTACCGTTTGTTTGGCCTTCTCTGCGATCGCAGATGTAGGCTCGCGATCGCATAGAGCCTTCTAGGAAGGCACGAAAAATAGTTCTCCGCGATCGCATAAGAGTATGCGCGATCTCAGTGTTGTGGAAATTAAACCTCCGCGATCGCAAGTGTCATGTCGCAATCGCACAGTGTTGTTGGTGGTCTGGGCAAGGCTAGGGAATTACTCTGTGCGATCGCAAGGCCCTCCCGCGATCGCGAAGCGCAGGGGCGTGAAGGTACGCAATCGCAGGCCCCTATCCACGATCGCATAGGGTTATTTGGGGCGCGTGGATTTTTACCCTCCGCGATCGCGACTCAAGTTCCGCGATCGCACTTCATTAAAATACCTGGGTAGAATATTAAACCCATTTTCGAGGGTTAAGGCTTATT